>VOQJ01007725.1:7614-18285 GCA_015052665.1 Apistogramma diplotaenia
CGCTGGTCTACGCTGGCTACTGTTGGTGTGATTTTATTTTGTTTAGTGTGATTTGGAAATTTCAATTACAGTAGCAATGGCTTTGGGCACTGCAGCCCCCCCCCCCCCCCCCCAACACCAAAAAAACCCCCCCCCCCCCCCCCCCAAAAAAAAAAAAACAACTATGAATTGCATTCAATTCAGCACACCACTTCCCGCACTTCTGAGGAGGATCCAATAAGCCTGCTCAATGAGGCACGACCTATTATTGCAGCGACGCGACACTCGCCATGCGGTGGGTGCTTAGGCGGGGAGGGAGCCGCACCCAAGTGAACGTCGCTTTTTGCCACCAGGAGACTTATTCTGCCACTCCATGAAGACTCTAACATTTTGCAAGAATGAGACCAAAGCTGCACCATTTGGTCGTCATGAAATATATAAAGCACTTGGAGCTAAATAACTCTTTTTAAGATGAATCAGTTTTGGTATGGTACCACCAGACTAGGGTACATCTGTCACACCAGTGCATTTGTCTCCTTTTTTTTTTTTTAAGAACGTGACATGTTCCCTTACAGCTGCCCACCTGGAGCTGAGGCAATAAAACCGGAGGATTGTGATGCAACGGCTCATTCAGAACATAGACTGTGTGTTTAGCCCTTGAGGACTTCATGATGGTTTTCTGTGGCCAAGCGCTGTGTGTGTTGCCCATAGAAAACCTTCATGGGGGCCCTATGTAGACTAGCCCATATGGAGTCCCTCATGATGGTGTTGCCCTTTTATGGCCTCTATAGGAATTTTCTATGGGCGATCCCACTAAGTGTTTCCCACTGAAAATCCTTTTGGTAACCCCAAAGGGCAAAACTGCTGTAGTCACACCCATTTGTGGGTCTGCCTAGAGTGGGCCTACGTGGAATGGAACAACTCTTTGTATAAAAGCTGCACTAGCAGTGTTTTTTTATTCTTTTACACCTTCTCACACTACCATCGTGGTGTTTAGTTCTGAGGTATCGCTTGTCCCTTTGCTCAGAGAGACTATGGGTTATGCCTCTAGCATAAAAGAGAGTACAGAGAGGTGGTCTGAAGGTAGAAAGGGCATTTGTGTAAATGCCACCCAGTGTCACGGGGCAGCCAAATATTATAAGCTCCCCGTCTTTGTGTGTAGAAAGAGAGGACACGTCATCCACTCAGCTGTTCATAGTAATACTTAGATCTGAAAAACTGCTCAACAGCTTTCTGTCAATATGCAAAGAGTCCAAGAACAAAGCAGTGGACGTGCTGCCTCGTGACTCCTCTGTCCACCGTTTTGTTTTTTCGACGCTATAAAGAGTCCCCAAGGATTTGTCTTCGGTGCGCCAAGACCTGCACCTATGCCCTTACTTTTACTCTGTCATTTGCACAAGCAAACCTGTGCATCCCAGTTATTTCTATTTCAAGCCCTTAAGCTACATATCTCATTTAAAGAGCTATTTTCGTAGGCTGGGGAAGAGGCTAGAATCTGAATCTTGTTTGATCCCAACACCACTGCTGTTCATTTACAGAACGTTTCGCTTCAGCTGGGTTGACTAAAATTACTCCCTTCCTTTGCAATTGTGAAACCAAATTTGAGGAAGAAGTAGTATCTTTGCAACAATTTTCCAAAGTAAGCCACAGGGGCTGCTAGAGGATCTACATTACTGTATCAACAGCCTGCATTGGTCGGACAACACAAGCAGATGGAGATTAGGTAGATTGCAAGGAGCCTTAGGTGTGTCAGTGAGTGCAACAGGGTACATGTTTTATCTGTCAGGTACAGACAGTAAACGGTTCCCTGCTGTGATGCTTGGGGATTTGGCAGCATGTTAAGACACAAACTGTGGAGGGGGAAAAAAAGCCAGAAACACAGTTCTTCTCCGTTTGAAGATTCCTGAAAGAAGAAGGTAGAAGAAAGGATGGAGAAGTAAACCAATACAGCAACAGGGCATGCTTGGACTCTCCAGAGGTCGAACACGGAGGACTTAAAACACTGCTTTGTGCCAAATTAAGACTGGACATTGATTCTTGTCCAGGTTCACAGCCGCAGCAGACGGTGAAAGCAGAATCTAGACACATCTATACAAAAATTCATGTGAACCTCTTTTTGAACTATCATCCTTGCTCTTTTTTTCTTTCTTTCAATTTCATACCATTTTTTGCTACATTCCATCTTTAGCAATTTTCAAACTGGTGCATAATGTTTCACCCCATTTGTAAATTCTGGTTTCCAACCATTGTGGCTTGTAAACCATTTGAATGAAGCGGTGTAAACTTGTGACCTCTCTTAGCCATGTACAAGTTATGAGTAGTCCGCTAAAAATAAGCGCTGTAAAAATAGATCATGTGGCACTTTGTCGAGTAGTCTACCATCAGTGCACCATCAAAGACCAGAGGTTAATCTACAATGCGTATGCAGAAGCAACAGGAGACAGATAGCTTTCACTTTAACATGTCACTGGGTAAGCACTGCTTGCCTTGCTTGCCCTGACGGAGCGCTACTGAATTAAAATAATGCAATTAATCTCAATTTGAGATTTGGCAATGAGGTAGACATTGAGAGACTTCGCAAGTAGAAAAGTCTTATTCAGTGGCAGTGTGAGTATTTGATACTCAGCTTCTTGTATCCCACAATAGTGTAATTATTTCATTGATTCATTTTATGTATCTGTGAGATTGCCTCTCGAATTAGTGCATTTTGTTCAAAAAGCAGCCAAACAACATTTTCCAGAGTTTCTGCACAAGATTACTAATTGCATTGCTGAGTTGGTTTCTGCACATCCAGCTACCAGCTGAGTTGATTAGCTGACTGAGTGCTGCAGTGTCTTTATGGTTAATTTTTATTGTGAACTACAATTGAACTTGATCACCATCTCCACTTTGGGCGGTTTGCTGTTGTATTCAGCATGCAGCAACAATGCGTCATGCTGTTCTTTTGATTTAGCACATAAGAAGAACTGTCAGCTCTATTTCAATAACATGTTAGCAGACATTACTTTAACCGGTGATGCAGAACAACATATTTTCTGAAAGCAGGGCTGAAATAACTTTCAATATACCCCCCTACCAATGTGAAGACATAAATATTCATGTCAGTTGATAAAAGAGTGGTTTCTTCCCCGCAAGCATGCGGCGAATGAAGCTCTGCTGACCCGCTGCAGCTCCCAGTCTCCAGTGTATCATCAAAGCAGAGCGCAGATGAGGATGATGGTGTATCGAGAGAAGGAGGCCACCCACTGAATGGCTAATCAACCCGAGGGCAAAAGAGCTTGGTGACTAGAAGAATGCAGAACATTTTCAGGAAGTGATCTCAGAAGTAACCAGAGTTAAGCGATGGAAGCTTTTCATTGACTATATTTAAATGCAATTTAGAGAAAAAAAGACAAACAAATCTGTGAAACTGAGATTTTATAGAACAGAAGTTTAAGTCATGAATAACACATTTACACTGTTTAATGATGTAGAGGCAGTAGATGAAATTTGAAACATTAAAATCTAACAGTAATAATCTGAAAACCTGTCAACACACCCAATTACCTTTGAATGGAGCCAGATCAGAGGCTGTATATGAGGGATGGATATGAAGTTTGTAGATTAAATCTGCATTCTTTCTGGTGGTAATCATGGGAGGAGGGGGGGTCCTCTAGTTTAACTTTCATAAGTATTCAAGTTTATGAGAAAATAACCCCACATCTTATTTGATTCATTCTTGGGGATTCATGATGATAATCACCATGATGAACTCATTTTTAAAACAAACCCAAATCTATTTTTCATGTAGTCTCATATTCAGTCTCCAGTAATTGTAATAAACCAGTAATAAACTATTCCAAGAGATGGTTTCTGTTTCAGTTTTGGTTAGTGAAATTCTATTATTATATATAGCTTTGCTCTATTAAGCATCTATCTGTCTATGAAATAAACCCATACAGTCACAATAGCTTTGCTAACCAAGAAGCTAGCATTAGCTGATAGCTTAGCCCTCTACCCGCTCATCCAAAAAAAGCCACAATGGCATCACCCATAATTCTGAACACGAGGATTCAATATGGATGTCTAGAAAAAAGTGAGAGATGTCATGGTGGCCTGCATCTTCCATCTTTTATTTACAGCTTATAAGTCAGAGTGCCATTTCCAGCATCTCTTCCTCTCAAGCAACTCTTAGTAAAGAAAAAACAAGTACATTTTCCATAGCACTGAAAAACACCTTTAATTCACTTTTGGATTCATTATTTCAGAGTATAGTGTTATAATTCATGTCTATGACTAGCACCTGTATTCATTTTTAACCCTTTAAATATAGATTTTATGAATCATCTCTACTTTTTGATGACCCAGGAGACAGAGCACCCAGTTGCTATAGCAGCTGATGATGACGTAAAATGGAAATAACTTCCACTTAATTGTGGGTTCACTCACTCAAACAGCAGACCCCACAATTTTCTCCCTTTCAGCTGTCAGTGGAAACTACCGCCTGTGTCCTTCAAGATTTCTTAACTGATTTTGCAGCAGCGTCAATCAAAATTGCTTCATGTGCAGTAAGGGGATGTAAATACCCTTCTCTGTTTCATTACATTGGCAGCTGTAAATCAGGGCTGGTTTGACTCCAGCTAGTGTGCGAAAACAGAGGTTTTTAACCGAGAGAATTTCACGACTTATAAACATGGGCGAGCCCGACTTTATTGAAGCTAATTAGAGGCTGACAGAGAACAAGTCCTCCAGCTCCCGCATTTAAAACCAGTTATCTTTAAATGTGTTTTCGTGTATTCTCGCATTGGTGGGGAATGTCTGTGAACCCTGCATTATCTCACCCGAGCCTCTGAAGTTTCAAGCACATGACTAATACATGAAGAATTCATAAAGCTTGCCAGATTCTTTTTGGATCCTTAAACTCTGTTGCTGATTTGCTCTTTTGAAGTCTTCTTGCTTGGCAGTTTGTCTCATTAACAGGCCTGTTTCAACAAGGCCCACTGATGTGGGAGTGTATTGCATAGGAAGGGGAGGGGGGGCACTGGAGAATAGAGATCTATTGGCCTGGAAATCAATGGTTATCATGTCAGCCAGATGCTTGCTCCTCTCACTCGCAGAGTCAGAGCTATTGGAAAGGACTCATAGTGTTTGATTACTGCTTAGGCCATTTTTATCCCTGAAAAGCTCTCTGCGCCTAAAATGTGTGTCTACAGTTGTGCTCCAAGTGCTCCATATTGTGTTGATTTTACAGACAAAAATGGCGATCATGTGATTTTTTTTCCTTTTTTAATTATTCTCAGGGGAAACGGGTGCAGTACGCAGACAACATGAGACAGCACATAGATCAGACGCTATGGAACTGAGATGCACCGGGAAGAGTATTTTGCTTCGCGGTAATACACACTGGTGCTGTTAGTGTAATTGATCTTTTAAGAAAGACTACAGAACGCTGCAGCATTGGTTCATTAGGTATCTGTGCTGATGCTTTGTTTTGATTAGAATTCCCCATTCGCTGTGCCAAGCATGTAAGAAGGGGGGGAAAGTCTACCTGCTTCACCGCTGTTCTTCATCAAAAGGCGGCATTTCGAGTCCTAAAGCCATATTTAATATTTCATTTCCGTTCTGAGTTGTTTTTAGATCTAGGCGGAATAAGTGTCTTCTGGATGTCATTACTTGGAGTACAAATTCATTTCATTATCTCTTAATAACTCCCAAAGCAAATGAGGACTCTTTACATTTTTGGAATATTTAAAACACATCCAGCTTTGTTTTCCCGCAAAGTGACATCTTTCGAGTGTTTTCTTTTTCTTTTCCCAACCCTTCCGATGCGATCAGAGGGAAACAAACGCTGCGCGGTGATAATAGCCTCGTGCAGCTGCCAGTTACAGTCGTGCACATTTAGCACGAGCACCTGTGAAGAAGGCTTTTATTCAAAAAACGTCTTCTCTCACGCCTCCGTGTGGGTAGTGTCGGTCTTATGCTTTGTTGGTCCTCATCTTACGGAATAAATTAGCTTATTTAAATATCAAGTTGGGGGTAGAATTGGAACGAGTGCATGTTTGATTACGCGGAACAAATTTTCAACTAACAGTGGTTATTTTTTTTTTAATTTGCTACAACTGAGCATTCTGTTTGTTTTCATTTATGCCCTTTAATTAAAAGCAGGCCAGCTCTTGTAAACACAATGGTGACAGCACATGGCTTATTTTGCTAGCCCGCTTCAGGAGAAGCAACATTTAGCTTCTACAAGCTAAAACCCACTCCCTTGTGTAAACCTGGCATTAGTGAGCATTTTTATTACTTTGATTCTGCAATATAATTGGATCAAATGATTGCCAGTGCAGTATATGGAGCTAGTGGGCTAATTGGCAAATATAGCACTTCCTGATGCTGTTGTTTGCCCTCCTGTAGCTTTTTAGCTGGCCCTCTTTCAGAAGGGAGGAAAAAAGAGGAGGGCGAAGAGGAGTTTGGTGACCTTTCAACATCCAAGGCAGTCCTTTTCATCAAGAAAAAGTGGAGGAGTGGAGATAGCATTGATCTCATCCTTCAGATGTTGTGGGATTGATCCAGTAGCATTCCAACCTCTGCTTTTCCTTACCCACAATAGATTCTCACATGGTGCATTGAAGTGTCTTGAGAATTTGACAGCAGGCAGGAAAGACGGGGAAAAGGAATGCTGCATTACAACAAAGGCCTGCAAAAAGACTTGAGCTGTCTCATGGGCCTAGATTTAAGGCTTAAAGCATAGAGACCAACAACAATATTGCACATAAATAATCTCCTGACCTGTAAAAAAGGTATTTTTGAATTGGCCATAAACGACATTGTATTGTTTTTGTTACTTTGAGCAGGTCGAGTCATATAGAATGAACTCCGACACCGTAAGCTGTGGTCACACTGCCCCTGACAGAGTGATATGACACCACTAACGGACTCGTGACATTGATCCCTGCGCGACTGGTGCCGGATCAAAGTTGAGCTGGCCTTGCAAGAACCGTTTGCACGCTTTCACGTTCACACTCGTTGCCAAAGGTGATGCCTGACGAGTGCTAGAGCAACACTTCAGCAGACAGATGGAAAGCCGCCTTCCGTTCTAAAAACCCTCTTGCTGATAACAGGGTGCAGTTCTGCATGAAAAAGCCAGTCATGTTTGATGCACGCTCCTCGCTGTACATCAGTCTCTGCACCCCTGACATCATGCATGCAGTAAACCTTAAAACCAAAAAGAAATCAAGATCCGTCACCAAGACGTTTGCCTTGTTTGGTATAAAAGTACTGTCTCCCTTTGAAAAGAGAGTCTTGGAGTGAGAGGTGTCTATGTTAAGTGATGTCTGCTGGGCCCCTCTTAGGAAGGATCTCTGAGATCAGACGCAATAGAATTTTGTTGAATTTTGTGTTTCTGGCACACTTACTAAAACTCAGTCTCGGGATTCCAGGTAGCCCACTTCATTAATTTTCACCTATAATTGTCACCTACCCAGCGAAAGCAGAAGTAGAGGAGTAAATGTTCCTGGGCTTCAACGAGCTGCTTCAGACATGATTAATCATTCCACTGTGATTAGACGGGACCACAGCGGAGCAGCTGCAGTCCGAGTCAAAGTCCAGCATAAATACAGGCTTGTGAAATGGATTGAAATGCCTGATAAACATGCTTGTGCCATGAAGCTGTCATTCCCCTGTCAGTGCAAGCGAGAACGAGGGAAGGTCTGCTCATCCTCCGCTCTCCATTCACTGAATGACAAGATGACAGCCCGCAGGTGATTGGATGACAGGGGCAAGCTACGTGTTCCTGACAGCATTCACCATATACTCTTGATAAAGTCATCAAGACCTCTGCTGTTTACACCACTCTGGCTGCTTGTGGAAGATTTGCAAAGCGAGCCGCATTTACGTGGACGTGGTGTGATGCATGCCAATTTTTTTTTTGACAAATATACCACCAGAGCAAAGACGTCTGCATACGGTGGAACAATATGTGTAAATATGAACTATAGCTTATGCAAAAGTTTCATAGGATCTATGTAATCCTGTGGAAAACTAAGTGCACCCTCTATAAGGTAAGTAGCAGCCAGATAGAGAAGTCGAGTCTCCACACCAGGAGTGGCTCCTGAACAGCTTTAATGGCGATCGCCACACGTGTAACATCTTGAGGAGTACTGAGATTCTCCAGATATATATACACACCTAATTATGATCATGTGATCACCAAGTACCAAGAAACAAAACCAACAAATACATATGCAAATCTGCACGCATTCATAAATGTACAAGGTGAAATACGTCAATGGCAAAAATCTATCGTAAGTTGAGGAACAAGTGAAAAATGATGATGGAATAAATAGGCAAAAAGATACCAAAATCACCCCGACGACGTGCTTTGACCACTTTAGTGCCGCCGTATCTGAGAGAAGATGTATTATGTGATGCTTGAGTGAGATGCACAGATACTGGGTTCCTAGTATCATGATTACATGCTCTGCTCCGGTAGTTTTACTTATGTGATCCAGACCACAAGGACACTCGAGTCAATCAATAACATTGTTTCTTTTGCATGTAGTTAAGCCTCTAATATTAATACCTGTGCCTGGATGATTAAATGTGGTAGTTTTGCAAAGTATTTTGGTCTCTTGAACAGAATACTGTACGAGGCGGCGTACTGACAAACTTGAGTGCTTGATCAGAATTAATAAGACACCAATATTTTTTTAAAATAAAGGATTCAAGGTCTTTATCAAACGGGGAATACTGAATCAAACAGTCGATTAAAGAGTGGAAAGAGTTATAAGACCATTTCCAAATAATTAAAAGTCCATTATTGAGAAAGATCATCACAAGTGGACAAAATTCCAGAGAGGTACCATTCCTCAGAGGAATCCCGGCATCTTAAATGTTAAAATTCATGACAGAACGACTGGGAAAAGACTGAATAAGTGTGGCTTGTTTGGAAGGAATGCCAAAGTCTCTTCTGTCTAACAAGAACATCAGCATGGCAGCAAGGCTTAGGCTTGCAAAGTTGCAACTGAACAAACCAGAAGACTTCTGGAACAGGCGAGTCTGAAGTGGAGATGTTTGGCCATTACCAAACACAGCATATCAGCCAACCACCAACCGTCAAGCACGGTGGTGGGGCAGCTGTGATGATTTTGCAGTCATCTGGGCACCTTCCAGTCACTGAGTCATGCATGAACTCCTCTAGCTTAGTGACCAAATCAATGTCCGGGCTTCAACCTGATTGAAATGCTGTGGCAAGACCTTGAAAGAGCTGTGCGTAAATGAATGCCCGCAGAGTTCAAGGAACCGAAGCAATGTTGAAGAAGAATGAGCTGGAATTTCTCTGCAGTGATGTGAGCGACTGATAAAGTCAAAAAGAAAGCAATCACTTTGAGTTATTCCTGCTAAAAGTGGTTCTAGAAGCTACTGAATCACAAGGTGCAGTTAGTTTTTCATACAAGACTATATATGATTTTTTTTTGTGTCTAGCCTTCATGTTTATGTGTGCCTGTTTGTCATTTATACATCTAGTGACATATAAGGGTCATGTACAGTCGAGGTCCTGTATTGTCATGGTTGTTTTTCATTCTTCGTCTGAAATATTTACATCTTGATGTTTTCCTGGTTTATGGGCCACACGGTGGGAGGCAAATAACTCCAGAGTCAAATGTACCAAACTTCAGGGCTTCAGGCTTTTTATCCATCTAGATTATTGTCTTCCAGATTAGTATATATGACTCAGAATTTCTACTTCCTCTTTGATATAACAGTATCAGATAGCATTCGCTCATCATATGTGATAAACAGAAATATGTAAATATGATTTGTGTGGATGTGTGTCAAAGGATGTCCTTGTCGTATTTCACTTTGATTGCAAAACAGTCAAAGAAGCCTTAAAACAAACTGAACGATGAAAATTAGTTCAGTTTTCTTTATTTGTAGTCCTAAAACGAGCTTGTATTTGCACGTCCCTCAAACCACAAGACCTATAAAGTCGAGGCAGCAAAAGCACTTCTGCTTCTGCTTCTGATTCTGCAGAAATTGGCCTGACAAGAGGAACAATTGTTGGAGCTCGAGCACTTGACAGGAATAGTTTATTCACAAAAGAAAAGCTCTCGTTTTCACAGTTGTTTTTTTTTTCTTTTAATGTTGAAACACATTTTCTCTCTTGCCATTGTTTATATAGATTTAGCAGAGCATTTCTGAAGCGCACAATAGAATAATGGCTTCACGTCAGCGTGTTCGGCTCCTTTGTGTTTTTTACCAAAGCTGGGTCAGAATGTCATTTGAAATCCCCGTGGGATTACCAGCAGAAGTAGCATTTTCCAGCGGCTGTGTACAGGCCACTCGCAAGGCCAATTCATTCCCCACGGAAATCTTTTATTTACTTCTTGTGATAATACGGCACCAGGTAGCATTATGAATACTGAATGTTTTGCTAGATTATACTCCAATTTTAGCTTTTAGTTGGGACTGATTTCAGTATGTCTCAGAATCCAATGACGGCATGCATTATTTCCTGTTCTCTTTTCATGTCTGCAGTCCCTCCGGTGTTGTCAGTGTTCCAGCAGTCCTTCAATGCCACAGCTGACTACCAGGAATCTGTCACCTTTACTTGCACGACTACCGGATCTCCGGACCCCGTGGTCACATGGCACAGGTAAAGTTCAAAGAAATATTGGATAGGGAGACAAAAAAAAAAAAAAATCGGAGCCCAACCAA
>VOQJ01007727.1:8377-31257 GCA_015052665.1 Apistogramma diplotaenia
CACCCCCCCCCCCACCCCAGTTAACCTTTGGTACAGTGGTAATAAAAGTGGAAAATCTTACAACTAACTCTTCAGTTCTACTTTAAAAAGCACACTGTGTTTCTGTGTCTGTTGTGAAATAGTTTTATTACATTTCTTCATTAGTCGACTTGTTTTTAGAGCAATCAGCTTCTCTGGGTCTGTCCATGTTGCATGCGATTCACTATTTATCAAAAGCGATGTGAAGCAGCCCCGTGCTTGCGTTGGATTGGAAAACCTGGACTACTGTTGTGAGTCCAGCTAGCCATAAATGTAAATGTTTGTTTTGGCGTAGCCAGCGATCTGAAAGAGACCCCGACTTTGTTGAAATTTGTTTGTGACGAGCCAGAACGGCACTTCTATTTTAACACTGGAGGTGATTTTCTTTTAAAACAAGAGAAAGGATTGAAGAGAAGGCGGTGAGCTACGAGCCATGTGCCTTCTGGACTTGTATGCTCTTGGCTGGCTGACTGGTGTTTGGCACAGGCGAGGGTTGTTTGGAGGCTTGAAAGTGCTGAGTGCTGGTGAATGTGGTGTAAAGCCACGTGGCTTTGGATGAGGGATCTCTCTCTCACCCCTGTGTTTGTTCCATCAGCATATGTGTTCAGTAAATCCTTGGCCCGCACCGTGCCACAGCGAATATCTCCCCCCCGCTTGATGTGGTCTCACATCCGTGCGCTGTGGGTACTGGAGTGGTGCTGCTGAGGTAATACCACCAGGGACAAGACCTCACCACAACACCCACATAACAAATGTGGGTGTGTGACTGCATGCAGCCAGTGGTGTGTCTGTTGCTGGCTACTGCTGGGTGCACACTCCCATCTGGGGAGCCTCTTGCACAGCGTACCCTCATGTAATCCCGTAGCTTGCATGCTGACATGTGCATATGTGTTATGAGGGGATCCATGTGTTTGTGATTTCGGCGCTTTTTAGCATTCAACACTAACACACAAAAACTGTGTCTTTGATTAATGGGAAAATCCTCCCTCCGCTACTAAGCTTCTTCCCCCTGTGCAACCCCCCCGCCCCGCGCTCTTCTGTCCTCACCCTCTGCAGTATCTGCTCCTCGTTGGCGTGTGAAGGCACGCACACGTTTTCTGGGCGAGTGATTGATTTCTAATTGTTTACATTTCAGGTTGCACTCCCTTCTGCACATGTTTGTATTCTTCTCCACATTCAGTATGCATTTACGCAGGCATGCAGAGACACAAACAGTAACACTCATACAATGGGGATGTGTTGATGCCAACAAGTTTCATCCAGGAATTTTTGGATGTCTTAGCCTGGGTGTTTGGCACTGCACATACTAATTGTCTCCGAGTGGAGGTGATTGTTACGATTAGGCCTTTAATTTTCTGGCTTTGGATGCTTGTTTGGGCGTGTGGACGAGATTATTAAAAGTCTCTGCCATGAATGTGGTTTCATTCTATTTAAATAGGAGTGTAATAAGCTAAATTAAATCTTACCACAGTTTTCAAACCGAGAGGCTTTCAGCCAAGTAAGGACATGGCAGTTCTTCTGGATGTGAGTCCTGCGCCTTAAATCTTTCTGCTGTTAAATAAAAATGTCTCAGGGACAAGTTGCTTTTCACCTTGTGGTTCTTGACTTGAAATACACTGACTTGCTACTGGGAAGCAGTTACTTTCTTGAATAACTGCAGTAGCACTCCAATGTAAGCTTCTGTATGAGTTGCTCATGGTGGGCGCTTGGCTGAGCCAGTCTGCCGTATGTAGCCAATCTCCAGTGTAAGCAGTAGTGTTAACCAGAGTTACAGCAGTAATTACTCGCTGCTGAAGGATCCCTGCCTCCTATGTAGCAAAGTTTACGTTAAGGAGTGGGAAACCTGAGGCATATCCCTTTCTTTAATGTGGGCCCTAATTATTCTTTGGGGTGTTTCGTGGACATGTACAATAAAGTAGTAGAACAAACACACGTATCTCACAGTTTTCCTCTCTGGAAAGCCATGTCCTCTTCTGGTCCTCACAGGGTGGCCAGCACAGCTGGGTGGATAACTGGAAGTGCATACTGCGACATAAAGTTCATGGGTTGGATAGTCATAACAGAATGTAGAGAGGTCTGCAAACTGACTCTAACAACCTTTGATTGTGTCATCAAGTATTTACAGACTGTACAGAGCCTTAAAGTAGTAACTGCTGTGTAATGTGATGTTCAAGTGATGTTCAGTGTGTTTTCTGTTTTTATGTGAGAAAGTTGGATTTGGCCAAAAGAAACACGAGTCAGAGCTAATATCAAATCTATCCAGACTACCACATTGCAGCACAAATATTTTGTCTCACTATGTTGTGATGCCGCACACGTGCTATCCTAAACTTGAAGCAGAGACGAAGGCATCAGGCTTCTCTTTTCCATACTTGCATTCCCTCCTGATATGGTGATATTAAAACTTAATGCTGAACCACAAAGCAATTTCGGCGAGACTGTGACCGACTTCACCAAGCAACCTCACGCAACCACTTGCCAACCAGTCTGGGAATACTCATTTTTTCACTGGCTTGTTTCTATGCCTGGCTTTAACAGTAGATTTCACAGTGATTGCCGGCAACCATTCATAACTAGTCAGGGAACACAAATTTTTTCCTAGTGTCCAGTGGTCACCAGGTGGTCATCGACTGATCTGTATGCCTGTGTGACTGGGCCCGGGTTATTTCTGGAAGATTTGCCACAGCCGACATAGTTAGCTTACAAAGCTTGTAGTTAGGGCTGGATCAGGTGACCCTGAACCCTCCCTTAGTTATGCTGCAAGAGGCCTAGGCTGCTGGGGGGTTCCCATGATGCACCGAGTGTTTCTTTTCATTCACCTCTTTTTACTCTGTTTCTTCCTGTTCAAAGGGAGTTTTTCCTTTCCACTGTTGCCAAGTGCTTGTTCATAGGGGGTCGTTTTGACTGTTCAGTTTTCTCTGTAATTATTGTAGGGTCTTTATCTTACAATAAAAAGCGCCTTGAGGTGACTGTTCATTGTGATTTGTGAAATAAAATTGAATTGAATTGAACTGAAGAAAAGAGTGGACTGAACAGTGGTGATGCTGTTTGAAATGTTACCCTCTTTAGCCACGGCTTTCTTTAGGCGAGTAGGGTGTCCGGCTTCAACCTCATTGAATAATATACATTTTTTTCAAAAACTGTGGTAACAGAGGTATTTTTCTTCTTTTTTTTCATGAGATTCTCAACTAACTGAACTCAGCTGCCGGCTTCACAGTAGACACTTTCCTCTCTGGTGTCGTACGTTCTGCAGTACAGCCAACATATCAGTTCAATACAGCATCTTTGTATTCATTTAATATAGTTTTTTTGATGGAATTGTAAAACATACCAAGATTTCTAAATATAACAGAAGGTGTTATCAGTAGTGGTTTATAATGGTTCCAATAATGGATCCATCTTCCTTGTAAGATCTACAGTAGCTTATTAAATGCATTTACATTACAATAATTCAGTCTCATTTGGATGCAGCAATAGTCTCAACAAAGGGCGCCAGCATTTGCTCAGGCGTTTTTCAGCTTTTGTAGTATTGTCTTTCACCTTATGGTTAAGCAGCTTTAAATAGCGAGGTTTTTGCTTCCAAAATGTCATTTAAATGCAGAACTTCTGCGGGGGGAAAAATGCTCTAGGGCTCGTCTGTACATAAGTTACATACCCATGAGAGATTTTATGCTTCTCAACTTGACTTCTTTGGCCTCACATGACTTAAAGCATAATGGAAGTAGGTTTTGGTCCGAAACTCGGAGGTCTCCCTCTGGTGCATGCTGAGAACCAATAACTGCAAACTGGTGTAAGCACCATAAGCCTAAACATGAGAAATTCAGGAACATCAAGTATATGTGTGCGGACCTTCAAACACATACAGGCACTCAGAGTTTTGCTCTCAGGGAGCCCTGGGAGAGAAAGTAATCTGTTCACAAACCACAAAATTGAAAAATGATCCTGACACTCTTCCAGGCTGAAAAGTGAACAGTGCTCGCATACTTAAACCAAACCTTTATACGACACAGAGGTAAGCTTTCAACTTCAAACAAACGCAGTTTAAGGATCTCTTTAGGTTGCATTTGTCGTCCCTTGCTTGCTCACACCTTAATTAAGAGTCAGGCACGAAGCAGTGGACACTCACAGTTTGTGAAATGCGTGTTCTTGAAGAATGTCCTCATCGATCTGTGCTTGAATAAGCAGGTTATTAACTTGCACACATAGTGGAAATTAATCAGTTTATTATAATTTTGGGTATTTTATGTTTATATGAGATAGTTGTGAGAAATATAGAAGCAGAAGACAACATTCACCAAAAGTCTGTAGCTAGCAAAACATGAATGTTTATGCATTGCAGATAGACAAACTATTTTAATACCTTTATTAGTACACTATGTTAAGAAACTTCTAGTGCCCCCATCAGTGTCCCAGGAGGTCCAGTTAAGTTATATTTGTCCTTTTGACATCTTATTTATGCTCCCATTTCAGGGGTCAGATGACAGAAGTTTCTGCTCCCACTGTTACAGTATGGAAAGCCTTGATGATCACACCAATGCATTGAGCTCATTTTTCTTTATATACCCCCCCCCCACACACACACACACACGCACACACATACAGTTTTTGTTTACACCTATTTTTAAGACTTAAAACTATAATTTAATTTTTATTAACCTCTGCCTGTGCACTTTGTTGGGATTTTGTAAGTTGTAAAGTTCATGTTTCAGGAGCTTCATGCACATTGCCCTCTTAATGATACAGCAAGTGTAGTGTGGTTGTGTCCTAGTCAGGTACTGGTGAGATTTACAAAGGATTTCTATTTATTTAATTATTTTGCAGTAATGCATCCCAAAGCCATTGTGGTGAAGCTCATAATAAGACAGACTATTTATTCCTGACTCAAGTAATTATTTTGTTACAGCAGTTAAAAACAAAATTAGGCTGAATACAAACAAGTAACAGCTGAAACAAGTAGAATGATACAAAGCTAAATACAAATAAGACCAATATCATAATGGGTAAAAACTAATCTTAAAGAGTAATAAATACAATGAAGTAAAGCGAGTGAATTGAATTAGTATCATGCATACCTTAAAGTTAGGGTGAGGAGCGCAGCCATTCGGGAGGGGCTCAGAGTAGAGCCGCTGCTCCTCCACATCGAAAGGAGCCAGTTGAGGTGTTTCGGGCTTCTGATCAGGATGCCTCCTGGGCGCCTTTTGGGGTGAGATGTTCTGGGCATGTCCTACCAGGAGGCGGCCCCGGGCAGACCCAGGACACGCTGCGCTGGAGAGATTATATCACTCGGCTGGCCTGGGAACGCTTTGGAGTCCCTCCGGATGAGCTGGTGGAGGTGGCTGGGGAGAGGGAGGTCTGGGCTTCACTGCTTAGGCTGCTGCCCCCGCGACCCGGCTCCAGATAAGCGGAAGAGAATGGATGGATGGATGGATGGATCATGCATATCAGTATTCACTGTACACTTAATGTCTGAGTAACAAGTGTAGTAGTATACTTACTGTTCATACAGTGGATGGTTGACACAGTCCTTTAATCATACACAGATGCAAATACATTTTGCTGCAGTGCAGTGTGTTGCAGTCTTACAGTGTGTGTTGCGTGTTGTGAGAGGGTTGAAATCAAATGTTGACAGATGATTCTCTGCAGGACAGATGTGTTGCACTGCAGAGTTATTGCATGTGGCATGAAAGACTTCCTGAATCAGTCTGTCAGAGAAGACGCTCCGCTGCCTGTCCAGTAAGCTGTGCACAGGGTGGTCAGCTCCATCCATGACGGACAGCAGTTTGTTCAGTGAGCTCTTCTCCACCTTCAAAACTGTCCAGTTTGCAGCCAATCGCAGAGCCGGCCTTCCTGATCAGCTTATTCAGTCTGTTGGTGTCACCAGCTCTGCACTCAGTACACTGCACTCATCACCACTGAGTGATAGAAAATCATCTTCATCTTGCTGCACATGTTGGAGAAACTCAGCTTCCTTAGGAAATGGAGCCGGATCATCCCCTTCTTGTATACATCCTCTGTGTAGATGTGGACGTCCAGGTACTTGTTCTCCTTGATTACATAAACATCCTGCCCCAGGACAAACACTGTCTGCTGCGCAGCGTCTGAGCTCTTGATCAACTCGAGCAACTTGGGCAACTGGACTTCTTTATTACGTTCAGGAAGCCGATCATTATCTCTGTTAGGTGATTTCTCCCAGACCGTTCCAAAGTAACACAGCACAGGCAGTTAAAGCCCGTGTGCAGTGTGCTTTTGTTGTTATTGTATCATGATCATCTTTATGAATCTGGGGCATTGTGCAGGTTCCATGTTTTGCTTGTTTTTCTTTCCCACTTTCGTTACACAAATATTAGGAATTTGAGATTTCTTTGGATGTAGAAATAGATGATTTCCTTCAACAAAACAAACAAACAAACAAAAAAAAAAAAACACGCATATATATATATGCACTCATATATTTCCTGTAGCAAGCAGCACCTGATGCTTGAGGCAATATGTAGTCTTCCCATAACAGACACGCAGATTTCCTGGATTCCTTTTCCACATTTTTTCCCCCTTCCTAAATCCCGAACCAAATCACAATGAAAGGTGACCCAGTGGAGTATTGAAGCCTCCAGATTTATGACCCCACAGTGAACGATGAAGGTCTTGTGATGAAAACATTGCCTGGAGGCCTCAGGCTGAGAGCCAGGGTGTTAGTTGACTAAAGACAACCATTCGGTTTGGTGTTACGTTGTCCTCCAATGGAACCTCTGCATTGTCTTGTTACACAGTGTGTCTGAGGAAAAGGGGAAAAAAAAGTCAGTCTGTGATTTATGATATTAATCTTCATGTTGCTGCAGAGCCAAATGTGAAAATCTGCAGAACAATGTAAAGCCATCAGTCATTTGATCACTGATGAAATCATTAATATTGCACAGAAAGCAAGCAAGAGCTCATCTCTGCTCACCTAGAAATGGAAAAGAAAATCCTGGAACCGAATAAAAGGAGAGGAGAAACATCCTCCTTCCTGTCGACCACTGCCATATTCAGCAGTTTTATTTCCTCGATGTTAAGAATGTGCTTTATGCTGTTTGGTTATGATTTGTGGCGCCTTGGGTTTTACAGGTCGAACCACAAGCAAATGAGCATATTTCTCACAAGCAGCTTTTCTGAATGACCTCACTGGGATAATGATAGGGTTGCAGTGCAGTAGATGAGCTTCTCCTCTACTCCATCAGTGCCATGCTATAGATGATGGAGCGATGGGAAGCAGAGCGGGGAGTCGGGGGGGTGGTTTAAGGCCTGGCGCTGTTTTGCTCTCAATTGCATGGCGGCACGTGGCAAAAGACACCAATTAGACTGAGACGCGAAGTGAAGCCGTACTAGATGAGCTGAGGCTGCAGCTCCTGTCTGGCGGGCGAACAGGGGCCCCACTAACCGCGTTTGTGTGTCTTTGCTGTGCGTCTGCAAGAATGTGATGATGACATCGAAGCTAGAGAAAGGTGTTTGTGTTTATAGTCGCCGCTAATGATTTAAAATGTGTAAATACGCCTGTGATGCATGAGCCTGTTTGCTCTGTGGGAGGGAGCGCAGATTTACTTTAACACCCTCTCATTTTGTGTCTGTTGCCAGAAGCTGCGGGTTTATGTAAACCTCTGCCACAGTTGAGAGGGCTCAGACCACCCCAGACATGCAGACGTGTCTCATCAGTGTGCGTCATGCATCACCATGAACTCTGTATGTGTATGTGTAGGAGGCAACTGGTCAATGCATTGTGCTCTTTTCTTTAGATCTTTCCTAAACAATACATGCAATAGTTTATTAATCAATCCAGTGTTTTATTATTTTGTTCCTTCTTATTACACTTTTTTTGGTCAACTCGCTTTTAAAACCTGTCAGAGACTTTTGGTGATGAGCTTAAAGACTTGTAGTTTTGTCTCTTAGACACAAGATGCTGCTCTTGAGCTTTGAAGGCTGCAACATCAATTTTATCAAGGGGGAAGAAGTCAACATTTGCTTTTTATCTTTTGGTGCTAAAATATGATAACAAGTAGTCCTCTGGAAGATTGTGCAACTCTGAAATTATTTATTATTAGCAATACATTTATCCCTCGCTATATCACGGTTCACTTATTGCAGCTTCACTTTATCGCTTTTTAAAATAATGATATCTAAGCCTGTAATGAGGCGTTTCAGCTATAACAGTTATGCCTTTAGCACAAATAGAAGTTACAGCCCAGTGTGAAGCTACTGCACCACCTGATGAAGTGGTGCTTTCAGCAGAGCTGTAATGCTCTTCATTGGCTGTGCACTACTGCACATTCATCTCATCGTCATCACCTTCATCACCATCAGTAGGGCACAGCTACATAATTCATCATCTTCAAGCTGTAGTAAGCGAGTGGGAAAGGTTTATAAAGCCGTAATCTATAAATAATAAAATAAAGGTAATGGTGCTACTTTGTGGATTTTCATCTATTGTAGGGGTCTCTGGAATGTAACCCCCACGACAGGTGAGGGATCGCTGCACTTACATAAATGTGTTTAAAAGGTTTTTGCTTATAGAAGAGTTAGTGTGCAAAACTAAGTGTACCCCATCATACAGCAGCTAGAACCACTTTTAAAAGCAACAACTTGAAGTAACTGTTTTCTGTGTTCTGTCACGTCGTTGTGGAGAAATTTTGTCCTACTCATCTTTACAATGTTGCTTTAGTTTTTTGATGTTTGCCGGCATACTTTTATTCACAGCTCTCTGAAGGTTCCTCCATGTGGAGGTCCGGACTTTGACTGGACCATTGCAGAACCTTGATTTTTCTCTTTTTCAGCCTTTTTACTACAACTTTGCTGCTGTGCTTTGAGTCACTGCCCTGTTGATGACCCAGTTTCAGCAAAGTTTTAGCTGTCAGGCCTCACACTGGACTCTGGAGTCTTTTGGTGTAGAGAGGAGCTCATAGTTGACTCAGTGACTGCAAAGTGCCGCAAAAAAAAAAAAGCTTTACAGTTGGTATGAGGTGTTTGTGCTGATATGCTTTGTTTGGTTTTTACCAAATCTGGCGCTATGCATTATAGCCAAACATCTCCACTTTGGCCTCATCTGTCTAAGGGTTATTATTCCAAAGAGAAGAGGCTTTCTCTTGGCAACCCTTTGCTTACACATCCACTCTTGGGAAGATTGGCAGCTGTCTTGAATGTTTTCCACTTGTGAATAAGCTTTCTGCTTTCACTGCAGAATGATGGACCTCATATTGTTTGGAAATGGTTTTATAACCCTTCCCAGATTGATGGGCAGCAACAACTGTTTCTCTAATGTCATTGCTGCTGTCTTTCCTCCTCATATCTGCACACATATAAAGCAGCTAAACTGAATAAATAAAATATTACTAGAAATTCACTGACCAAGAAAACTGGAATTGTAATTAATATTTCCCATACTGCATAAAAAATAAATCCAGATATGAAAGAAGTTAGCCCTAGAAAAATGTAGTTTGCAGTCTGTAGTAAAGGTAAAAATAAAGTAAGATCATCTACTGTACATCGCTGTCCTCTCCTGGTGCTGCTCATTTTTACTGCCTGAGCTGCTTCCTGTAGCTGACAACTGTGCAAACACTTCACTGCTTGGGAGTTCACTGCAGTAGCATACTTAGCCCAAAGGCTACATGCTATTAAAGTTTTTTTAAGGAGCAGCAAGATGGAATATGGGCGAACTGATCTACTGCAGCTCTTTTTCTCCAATTACTCTTTAGTCATGAATCCAAATATTTCCTCTGTATCACCTGAGCAAGATTGGGCTTGATGCTAACCTTAAATGAAGACATACAAAGGTTATTGTCATTAGTGTGCGGTTTCTGGTTTTGTTGTGTAAACTGTGCAGGAAAAACTTGATTTAATATCTGTGTTTCAGAATAATGTAAAGAAATCTAGCCCAAGGTCCAGGTTTAGCCACATAAACTGTCTTTTCTCAAAGTGTGTTTAAAGAAATGAGTTATTACATGGCATGCAAACATGAACAACACACACACACACACACACACACACACACACACACACACACACACACACACACACACACACACACACACACACACACACACACACACACACACACACACACACACACACACACACCTCTTTCACATTTTCTTCCTCTTAGTCTCACTTATTCTCACTCCTACATACACAAACACATTACCCACAATACCCTCAAATACAGAGATGCAGGCTTCCAAGGCTAGCAGCAACCTATTATTAAACATGTAACTCCATATCACAGATAATTTGACATTTCCTTATGCAATCACTACCCACAGTCTTCAGGACATGGAAAGCATTTTTGCCTCTTTTTTTATACATATATAAGCCCGTCATGTAGTCTCAAAGCAAAGACAAGCAGTGACAAGCCTATGTTGTGACTTGAATAACATGCTTGCATACAGAAGCACATTTTTTGTGCATAGATGTGTTCGCACTATCAAGGTTACATTAAATTCCCTCTGAGTACCTGGATACCAGATTCAAAATGGTCAATAACGTAATGCTGTGTAATGCTGCACAGTTTTCAGCTAGTCGGAGGAAGAATTGTTAACACCTTTGATGATCCCAGTGCTAGCTAGTTAGCCACAGGTAAGAACACATATTGTATAGTGATGATGTTTAGTCCTCGGTGTTGAAAGATGCAGCATTAGGTGTGGGTAGAGGTGCAGTAAGCTGCAATTAAAAAAAAAAAACACTGTGCATCATGGGAAACCCCCAGCAGCCTAGGCCTATTGTAGCATAATTTGGGAATGGTTCAGGGCCACCTGATCCAGCTCTAACTATAAGCTTTATCATAAAGGAACGTTTTAGGCCAAATCCTTAAAATAGAGGGTGTCTCTTTCCTGAATCCAAACTGGGAGCTGGTTCCACAGAAGAGGGGCCTGAAAGCTGAAGGCTCTGCCTCCCAATCTACTCTTAAGTATCCTAGCAACCACAAGTAAGCCAGCAGTCTGAGAGCGAAGTGCTCTACTGGCTTGATATGCTTTCATGCAGTGTTTTCCATTAGTACCCAGTCAGCACAGCCGAGCTGACTCGACTCGACTCGACATGCCACAGTCTCGTGTTTCCACTACAATTGAGTACCACTTCAATGTGGGTGGAGTCAATATAGCAACGTGGGCAGTAGTCTCTTGATGTAAGTTGTATGTGACTCAAACACAACATAATAACAGATGAGATAGAGGCAGGCTAACAGTAGCTAATGCCAGTTTACTGTTGTCATCATGCATAAGTCCCCTGTGGATGAAGGTTATCATTATTAAGTATTAAAATTTGCAGGCTGTGTGCGTTTCAGATGGCTCTCCTGTTGCAAAACTACCGCTGCAAACCGTCAGTCTAGGCATTCATCTCCCAGTGGTTTGCATGCCTCCATTTTTTTGCTGTTGAGCTGTCGGTTAATTCTGGTGAGAGTCGCTCTCATGACTCAGCTAGTGATGACACAACCTGTCCAATCAGTGGCATGCTGTTCTTCGGCATCACATTTTTGGATTTTTGGAAGTAAAAAAGTACCCGCTACCAGAACCTAATGGAAATGTCTCAAATATGTCCTGAGTCGAGTTGATCCACACTGAGTAGCTACTAGTATAAATGCAGCATGTGATAAGGTGGGGCCTGATTATTCAAGACCTTGTATGTGAGAAAAATCATGGATCTTTTTTTTTGTAAAGATTAATTTCCCCTAAAAAAAATTCCATTAAAATGTTTCCATTGAAGGGAGCACCACTCTGTTCACCCACTTGCCAGATTGTGGACAAAATAAAGACCCTCGTAAACTTACCTGTCTTAGGGCTAGAGATGGAAAAACCCTTGGAAAAAGTTTGGTAATAGCTAACATAGTTCCATGAGTTAAATATCCTAAATATCCCTTCTGGGAGAAATTAGGCTGACTTCAAAAGAGGAATGGATCTTTAGAAGATCAGCCTCCTGAGACCTTATGTCCTTTGTAGTAGTCACAAAAAAGTTGAAGTGAAAGATACTTTTTCCCTAGGTTCTCAGGAGGCCAGACTATGTGAGAGTCTGATAAGGTGATCAAGGCAGTCTAAGTCTAGATGTCACGTAACGCTGCGTGGCAGACAGGACAGGACCCTGACACGCTGACTCCGAACACGGGACGGAAACTCAAACAGCAGAGCTTTATTCCTGGAAAATACATTATAAACAAAGAGCAGACCAAGAACCAAATACACTGGGGGCACTACTAGGAGAAGGAACTATGACACACAGTGAGAAAGGCTAACGACAACAAAGGACGCGACAAGGACTGGAGGAAACCCGGGGTTTAAATACACCAATAGATAACAACAGGAGCAGGAACAGGTGGGGACACAGCTGGGAATAATTAATCATGGCAAGTCAAAGCAAAACTCAATGACTCAGTGTCGTGCTGTTTTGCACAGGTATGAATACAGGTGTGCCTCGAATCTTTGCCTTGCCCTTTGTGTCTTGGGCACAAAAAGTTAAACACCACTGGTCTACTTAAGTACTCTATTTGCAATGTTATGAAGTACATTATCTTTCATCTCATGTTTTTGCCCATCAATTTCAATATTCCTTCCCCTTTAAGCTCTGTTTTCGCTCTCCACTTTCTCATGAGGACATTTCTGGCTCTGTAGCTGTTAAATTCCCCAATCAGCCAGTTGTTAACTTTCTGAGAGATTAAGGACAGTAGATAAAGAATCAAAGGCTTTGTCACTTCAGTATCATCACTTAGGTTTTGTGGGCTGAGGCAGCTTTTTGGGAAAACAACTTCTTCTGGTAATATTAATTAAGGTGGCTCGCCTTTAAAGCTGTAGCCTGATGACACTGGCCTGTACATCATGCAGCCACTCGTAACCTGATCTGATTACGATGATTGCGTCTCGGGTGAGAGGAGAGGGATATGCATTTTCTCATAAAATCTGTCCCATGGGCTGCATCTTTTTTTTTTATTGATCTACTACTGAGCGCTCTGCATTTGATAAGCCACGGGTTTCAGAAAAGAAGGGCAGGGCGCCAGGTGTGTGAGTGCATTTTCCATACAGTGCTGTGATCTGTGGGTTTAGACAGGCTGAGTCCAATAAATGTAATACAAGAGGAATGGAAAGAGAAGGCTGGATGCAGTGACAGTTTGAGAAGGAGTGAGGCTACAAGAGAGAAAATGAAGCTGGGAAGGAAGTGTTTATGGCTTCGTTGAGCCGTGTATTCTTTCTTCCTGGCAGTCTTCTGTCTTCTGCGTCGCGTGTTTCATTCACATTCTTGTCTTCCCTGCTCACACTAAATTAACAGGGAGTGCTAAAGTGAGCCTAATTAGACAGTCTCACTTTAAATGTCTAACTTTAACATTATGGTTGTGCCCTCCGTGTTCCTTATGGGTGATATGTGTGAGGAATGCTTGAATGCAGAGCTGCAGCATCCTGATGGAGAGTTTTCTCTTTGTGAATGTGGGTGCTGCAGGATGAAGCCCAGCTGATATTTTAAAGTTTGACTGTTTGAAAGAGCTGTCGGCACTCCCGGCACCATGACAAGTGCTGGAGAGAGAAGCATATTTCATAAAAGCGTCTGTCACACCGTCTGTAGCTTGTGAAATGAGCAAAAATATTTAGGTTTCCTTTTAAATACATTGTTTCAATACCTCTTTAAAATGCTTGGTTTGCAAATGTATTTGAAACATTTGTGGTACATAGAAAAGCACCAGAGCAAATAACAAACTAAAAGCCCAAAACACATTCAGTTTATAGCTTTGCAGCTGTCATACAACATATATGTGATCATATTTGTGCAGCTGTAGATGAAATCACTTCTGAGCTTTGATCATAAAGACATCATATGAACACAGTCTCTTATATAAGATGGAAATGTTGACGTTTTAGAGTCACATGAATTCTATGTTATCACCTCGTCATAACTCCATCATGCAGTCAGTGATATGAGAACCTGCACAGTTTCACAGGCGGTAGAAAGGAAAGTGCGGTCGAATGGCTTTTTCTCAGGTTTTAAACTGGCCGGGACATGTTTAAACAAAACCTGGAGCCAGCAGTCTTCATCAGAGAATGAGCAATTGCTTGAGAAGTGTTTTGCTGAAAACTTAATTGTGTGAATATAAAATATTCAAGCAATCTTTGCTCCAGTTCCAATTGTGCAACACAATGTGCTTCAGGTGTCATCCATTTTATTTATTTTTTCTGTCTTTAATCGTTTCCATATTTATAGGTCGGATACAGGTCACAGCGAGGAACAGAAGTGCACACGCCCCTTTGCTTTCCGTGTAATTGCATCATTATTTAACCCGAGTGAAAAACGTCAGATTTCAGAGGATGCTCCAAAGGTTTAAGCCTCCTTTGACCACCTTTATCATATTACTATCACTTTCTCTGATGGTCTTAGAGCCAAAGACAACATGCAGTACATCTCGGAAAATGGAAAACACATGTTACTGCTGTGACTTAATTTTAGGGTTAAAAACTGAAACCTGAGCGGTTCGAAGCGCACGAAGCACATCAGAGACATATTTTGTGACTTGAAAAGCTTCAGCTTGCTTTGAGTTCAGAAACTTCACACTCACACATCATGAATAATAAGCTGCTGAGACAAACCAGGGGTCTCTTTGTCTGGGGCTGCTCCCTGCTGTCAGTGCTCAGAAAAACGGTTGGTCAACTGTTTTCACTCGTTTGGCGATTTTAACTAGACGGCCTGCTCCATGTCTGCACTTCAGGAGCGTGGTCTCTATTGACCCCCATGATATCAGTAATTAGTCCGTGCTTGTTCTGCGTGTAGTTTGCTGAGATTAGCTGTTTATGGGATTGGCATGGACCCTAACATGATCGTGCGTGTCGTGTTTACAGTTCTGCATTCCACAAGCAGGACATTACATCCAACAGACTCACATCTCACCGTGTTTATTACTTCAAATGATGCAAACAGCTGCCACGTATTTTTATCATCATGTATGTTTTCCCAGACAGCCTCAAGAAAAACAGTTTTCACTGCTTTTCAATCCACTTTGGTCATTCTTTGAAATCTCTTTCACTAGTACATTTTTAAAAAAAAGAACTCAACTTGTATTATTGACTGTGAGAAGCATCCCTGGTTGATAAGAGTTGGCTGGGCTTTCTAACGAAGGGGAGTTTGTTTCAAAGAATTTTTGTCTTTTAATGTTTTATCAGTTGGAGAAAAAGAGCTGCTACCCAACCACCAGACTTTCTCCTGCTAATCTAACTGGGCTTTCCACTAAGCCTGTATACACCATAAACCTTATTGCTTACATTTGAAGGGTAGTGGGCTTATTGCTACACACCTGACAGTCCAGAGGCGCATACAAAAACACACAAAGAGACAGATACAGTTTATATGGAGCCAGAGTTTAATAATTACTAATGATTAAATACAGCCGTGGTGCACAAACACACACAGAGTGATAAGAGGTGAGTGAAGCAGAAATGCTCAGTGCATCATGGGAAGTCCCCCAGCCGCCTGGGTCTATTGCAACATACCTCAGGGAGGGCTGAGGGTCACCTGATGCAGCCCTAACTATGAGCTTTATCAAAACCTAATCTTAAATGAGGATCCTGATAGCTGAAGGCTCTGCCTCCCATTCTGCTAGATGCTAACGTTATCTGTTTGTAGTCGTGAGGCAGGCAGTGTGCAGAGGCATTTAGGGTTTTGCTGTTGGTACATTACAGAACCGTCTCCTCAGACTGTAAATAACTGGCTTGTTAGTGACGGCCTGGATCAGCTTCTCTGCCTTTACCGGCATCAGACATCCCATCCTGCGTATTGATGGGGTGGTGAGAGAACAGTGACACTGAGAAGCCCGTTGGTGTTCCAACTGGACTATGTTTAAAAAAAAAAAAACAACTGTGCACTGAGGCTGTTTTTGCAATGCTCAGTGAGCACTGTTAACATTGCATTTGTACAGAAAGTGGACGCTGCCAAAGCAAAAGCAGCTGTCAGCAGACACAGACCCTGAAGTCACTTTGTTTTATTGATTTCAACAAAAGGAAGTACACTTTCAGAAAACATGTGTAAACTGTTCTGAGCAGCAGCTATAATATCCAGATGATACCACAATATGGTCTCCATTTTGAAACACGAGGGATCAACTTGATGCTGGCTATCCCATAAATAAGCTGTGGTGCTTAGCGTCTGCCCAGATCTGGATGCAGGTCCCACGCTCCCCGTTTCATTCAAGCCACAGCCTGGCGGGCCGGTTTAGCCGACTCCAGTGGCTTTACACGGCTAATTTATGCCCATCCCTTGCTTTCATACCCTCTTTAAAACACCACAGTGGCCATGGGTGGGTGAAAGAGGTATGTGGAGTGTGTGTGTGTGTGTGTGTGTGTGTGTGGGGTGGTGGGTTTTGTGCAGTGAGACCCTGATGGACTTAGCTTTTGCATTCACCAGAAAGCTGCTAAAACATATGAGCTCTCTTCGGTGTGCTAATGGGAAAAGCTTGGTGCACATGAACACAGTTTCAGGAAGTAGTAAATGTCACTGCTCATTCTTAATTACGTGCACTAGTCCTCTCAGCACTGTGGCCTGCATGTGGAGTTTTAGGGGCTCGCTCAGGTGGGATCAGATTGTGGTTGCTGGCTTATTCAGTACGTCTCTATAAACAGTACAGTAAATTGTTATAAAATATTGACTTGAGCACATTGGTGGTTGGTTTCAGAGGGAAGAAAGTGTGTCTCAGCTCACTGTAACTATCATATACTTATCGAGACGTACATTCTTTGTGGATCCGATGCTTAAATGACTACAGATCGTTCAGCGTGTGATCATTTAATTCTTAGTCACGAGATTCGTATTTCCCAGAGCATAACGCTAACTGATCATTTCTGGATTTTGATGAGTCATTGAAAATTTCTTTGCTCATGTGGCTTTTTCAAATTGAAGTGAGGATTTCAATTTGTCCAATGCTACATCTTGTAATCTTCAAAAATAAGGACATTCCCATCATGCTGTCTGTTTTGTATATTTCTGGCCTGGTTTAATAGCTTATGTCAAATAAACTCACCCGTCCACCCGTTAGCCATCGTAATCAATCCAACCTCGCGGGTTGTTCCGGAGCGGTGCACCCTACAAGACCTGTGCGCTTATGTGCCTGCTGTTCTGAAAAACAAATCATTTTGCTTTAATGCATGCTCCAAAACGTTGTGGGCCCAAAATCTAGACAGAACAAATGTCTTCCTCTGCGGAGCTGTGGGGAGTTCACTGAGAAGATGTACTCTACGCCAGATGCGATTGGCCCGTTGGAGGCCGAGCTGGCGTTCGTGGTTCCCTCGAGCGCATTATTTATCCCCGTGACTTTGCACGCTGCGCTGTTCTTCCTCCCGCCTGAGCCACGATACGGTATTCTCAATAGGTTGTGTTTATTGCTCTGTAAATCTATCATCTTCATATTACCACCAAATACTGAAACCAGCTCGCTTGCAAGACTCAACAATCCAGCCGACCGCTCCTCTGCATGGAGCATTAAGTAATAATCAATCATGATTAAGGAATAATGGAAGGAAAAGTTTGACTCATGGATGTGGAAGCAATGACAGCTAAAAAAAATGTTATGCTTAGGTGACAATGACAAATAAAACATATTTAGGGAGCAGCATGTTTTAGCTGTAACAGTGCTTACTTTGAGGTGCTTTTTTCATTTCAGCTCCCATCTGGCTTTAATTGGATTTAGCTGATTGTCAGGGAATTACATCTTTATTTTAATCCTCTGGTTTTTTGGTGGTTTGGGGAAGTGTGGTTGACTTTCAGCTGCAAGTCGTAAAATTCTTGTCCTGGTAAAACATTTTATACTGTGGCCCAGAAAGCTTTTTAAAACAATGGCTTTCGTGTAAATCATGCCTGGAGCGCCTACGTCGTTGGTGAGGGTGGTGGGAGGCTACCATTTATCCCGGCTGAGCCATTAAAGTCTCCTCGTGGGAGCTGAGGGTTCGGGCTCTTGAGTGGACCTTAATGTCGGTCGCTTGGTAACTTTAGCTTCATTTGTCTCTCTTCCTGAGAACTCTGGGACTGTTAAGAAAGGTCATCACATCATAATATCGCAGTCTTTTAATTTGACTCTTTATCCTGCAGCAGGGGAGCAGTATCACTTAAACCTCTGCTGCCTGGAAAGCCAACACAGTTACCCTTTACGAGACCTCAAGCACATTTAGTACGAGAGAGCTTTTTCTGCTCATTTCACCCAACAGCAAGTGATGATAGAAGCAGCGTTGGCATGTTTTTCAAACTTACTGGATTGGCTGGGTTCCCATCACATTAAAAAGTAAAAACTAACAAGCAAATTTAGCTGGAATTGTTCTCTCCTTATAATAAGGATCAGCAACTCGTTTTGTTGAGCAATACCTGCTGCATTGTCAGCTGTTCATTACAGTGCCATTAGGGGTTCTTCAATGCTGTGGGACCTGTTTGCCCTGCTCACACTGAGAGATCATATCACACAGCCTACCGGCCTAAAGATAACATGGGTGGGAGAAGTGGACAGTCGCCATACAACTAAATGTTGTTCTTCCCGTGTCTGTGTGGGTTCTCTTTGGGTGGCTTCCTCCCACATTTGAAAGACGTGCATGGGGTTAGGTTACGGTGACTCTAAAGTGACCGTAAGTGTGAATGGTTGTCTGTCTTAATGTGTTAGCCTTGCGAGAGGTTGGCGACCTGTCCGGGGTGTACTCAGCCTGTAACAGCTGGGATAGGCTTCAGATCCCTCCCATGACCCTGATTTGGATAAGCAGATGAAGATGGATGGATGGTCAACTAAACGTCCCTCATCTGTACTTTTCTCCACTTTATAATGATAAAGAACAGTTTGTGTGTTTTCCCTCCTGGTTTTCCCGTTTGGATTTATGGATTTTGTTTCACCTGCTTTTGAAATCAGCCTCGCTTCAAAAAAGGTTCATTTTTTTGTTCTTGAATTCTGTTGCACCACTCATTCTCAAAATGACATATTATGTTTTCTATGTAGTTTGAAGACCCATTGGTTTGACAGCCACTACATTATATCTTCTGGGGAAAATAAAGGAATTAAATATCACCGATGTGACTTTGGGAATTCAGAACCGTTAAAACATCACGGATTCATAGTTACTTGAGGGCTGGTATCATTTTCAGGTGGATTTGAAACATCATGTGAGGAATAGTGTTATAAGTTTCAAAGCTTATAGACACATAAGGCAGGAATACTGAGAAGATATGCTCGAGTACAAAGGTGAATAAATTACATAAATTCCAGGAAATCAGAAACCACAAAGGCGTTAAACATAAGGGCAACAGTAGCTCCACAAGGGGAACTGGTGAGTCTGCAAGTAGGATAAAGTGACCGTTAAATCACTGTTTATCACTGTCTGCTGCTAATCCATGTTTATAATAATTTTGGTCAGATTTCCATACCTGTTATTCCCACTGAAAATAACACCACTGTACTCACCAACTGGACTGGTGAGATACTAGAACGCTGCAGCATTGGACGTGCAGTCAGATAACCATTTAAATCTGACAGCAACCCCAATGATCTAGACTTACACTCACATGCCACTTTGTTACAGTAGGCACACTTGTTCTACTTTGTCAGTGCAAATATCTAATAAGCCAATCATGTTGCAGCAATGCATTTAGGAATTTAGAAATGGTCAGGACGACCTGCAGGAGTTCAAACCGAGCATCAAAATGGGGAAGAAAGCTGGTTTAGGTGACTCGTGACTCCTCTTTTGTTAGCTGAACAACATGAAAGCATGGATCCATCCTGCTTTGTGTCAATGCTCCGGGCTGCTGGTGGTGTATTGTTGTGGGTGAATTTTTTGGGCACGTTTTGGGCCCCTTAGCAGCAGTTGAGCATCATTTAAACACCACAGTCTACCCGACTATTGCTGCTGACCATGTCCATCCCTTTATATCCATCGTCTCATGGCTGCTTCCAGCAGGATAACGCACCATACTGTATAACAAATCTCAGACCATCTCAAACTGGGGTCTTGAACGTGACAGTGAATTCAGTGGACTCACATGGCCTCCACAGTGAACAGATCTCAATGCAATAAAGTGCTTTTGGGATGCGGTGGACCATCACGGATATGCAGCCAACAAATCTGCAGCAACTGTGTGACAAGAATCAAGAATAACTTTCCACATTAGTGGAAAATTGTCTTCGGTTCACCACTGATGATAGTCATCAACACACGTCCATACACAGTACAATCATATGAATACATAAAAGCTCCAATAAAAAACTGTTAAAAGACATTACATCATATTATTATACCGTAAACGAATTGCATGTGGCACAAACAATCTTTTATAGACCTTTTTACTGGAGGGCATCAATTCAAAGTCAGAATGAAGAGGCTGTTCTCTGTCAGCAACAATAGATCGGGCTTTCCTTAAAACAGCACACCGATACAGCATAACCAAAGAGCTTTGTTGTCGGACAATAATTTTTCCTCCGGTACTAGCAATCGCGTCTAATCTCTTCCTGGTTGCCACAGTCAGGTTATCATACCAAACTGAGATATTGAATGTCAGGATGCTTTCAATCAAGCTTTTATACACTCTTTCCAGAATATTTTGGCTAACACCAAAGCCGTTTAAGATCCCAATAAGAAATAATCTCTGACTGACTTTCTTACAGATGGAATCAACATTCTCCACAAAGCTCATCTTGTCATCAGTGTATGTTCCCAGGTACCTAAAACAATTAACTTCCACAGACAGACCAGAAAGTGAAAGGCCTGTAACAGGGGCTGTGTAATTCAAGACAAGCTCTTTTGTCTTGTCAACATCAATCAACAGACAACGAGACTTACACCACTCCCCCAACCTGTGCACCTGGCTGAGCAAAATAATTGGGATTAAAGTTTTTAAAGAAGAGAACCAAATATGAACCAAAAACTCTGAAGATCAATTCCAGCACTTTGTTGAATTTATGCCATGACGACTTCAGGCAGTTCTCAAAGGGCTCCAATAGAGTTCACAGAGTACTCCAGCTGGTAGCTAACGAAGTGGCCAGTGAGTGTACTTTGAAGGGAAAACTGAGGTGACCTTTAAAGGACTTTTACCATACATTTGAATGCACTCATTTTCAGTTTGAACTGCAAATTAAAGGGGATCAAACTACTGGCTTGTTTACAGCCGGTCTGCTTGTCAGATGTTGTTGTGATTCTACCTTGTTCCCATATGTCAGCAATTACTTTGGGCCGGCCAATGTTATCCTAACCCATTCTTTCATATTCGAGCAGAATCATCCTATAAGACAGTGGAGCATTTGTCTGTGGACAGTCATTCCCCCTAATCCTCAAAACCTCCTGCATGCTTCTCACATGCAACCTAATACCTAACCCGGCCCTTGTGTAAAATAACAATGCACTCTATCATTTTTCTCACCTCATCATCTTCACGGATTGTTGTTTAAATTGTCAGGAGACACCTTCTGCAATGTTGTGGTAGAAAGCCGTCTCCAAGCCCGTGTCAATCACAAGCATTAATTTCCTCCTTGGGTGTTTAGTTTTAAGCTCCAGGCACATCATCGATGCCACAGTTTATTTTCTGTAGTCACACATTTGCAAATGTGAGAAGGATTTCTTCTGAAAGCAAATATCAGAAGGTTACGGATTAAGAATGCATGGGGTCGTATCAGCCTGTGAAAATGTGTAAGTCCACGTCCTTCCCTGCCGGCACCACAGAATTCACCCGTGTTAATCTATAGCTGTGTCTGTGTGTGTGTGTGTGTGTGTGTGTGTGTGTGTGTGCGTGTGTGTGTGTGTTTGGGATAATTCCCCATTCATGGAACATACTCAGCCTACCAAATCAAACAAGCCAAGTCCTTTTCTGTCAGCAGTGACTTTGGACTTCATGACAGGTTTGCTTTGTAGAACTGAAATCTAAAAAGTGAATGTGTGTACTGCGAAAGTGTTGAGACGTCCACTCTGATGTTGTGATTAGGGCTGCTGGCTGTTTGCTCTGGAGTGCAGCACATTCCTCCCAGCCTTAATTGATACCAATTATGCGGTTTTTGATTTGGTGTTTGATTGGGAAGGAGATGTGAAGTCTTGATTTGAAGGGCACAGAGTTTTTATTGTCTCTGGAACCTCGGGGTTGGATGGCTGAATGACGGCCTGGTACCTTGTAAGAAACATCATGGAGTGCCAGTGGGTCGGCGCTCATTTTGACTGCTCTTTTTTTTTAATGTTCGGTTTCAGATTTTTGTTTTTTGTGTCCTGCCGTTGCAGAAGGAAACTGGAAAGCCACTCAGTGTATAAGTATATTCCCCCTGTGCCAAGTGGTTGTCCATCTGACTGGGTGTTTTTTCTTTAAACACACAGGATTTGTCCCTCCAGGAGACACCTGGCTTGTTCCCTGCTTCCACGGTGTAAATGCTCACTGGCTTAAACTGCCAGATGTTATAAAAGGCTCTATTGATGTAAACCTTTAGCTCATAAAGGGGGGGGGGGGGGGGTGCCTGAATAGTCTATCCTGATAGTTTCAGTGACCAAACTGTGTCATCTGATTTACATGGAGGCTCTCACATGTAACTCCTTCTGAAAAACAAAGCAGTCTGGAGCCAAAGATGAAGTAATGCGATGCCGAAAAGCACCTCTGTTTTGCCCAGACGTACGTTTGAAGTCGCCGGTTCTGTGCGATGCTGGAAATATAAGGTTAATTCTAAAGATACCACGGTATGACTGAGAATTTCTGACATTTCCAAAACAGGGTGCGGGAAAATGACAGAGAAAAAAAACATCCAAAGCTTAAAGGAAGTGGAACCAGTGGCATGAGTGAGACGGAAACTTGAGATATTAGGAAAAGAAATGGAAAAGAAGAAAATTGGTTTACAGTTGTCTGTCTGCCATTATTCCTCTCTGACACACACACACGCACACCGCACA
>VOQJ01007733.1:3541-16762 GCA_015052665.1 Apistogramma diplotaenia
AAGCCTACATTTTTTTTCCTTCATTGGCATTTTGGAGATATTTTGAAGTGCACTCAATTTACTCAACACTCCATCACCCTCCAACACTGACCAGTCTCTCACAGTGAAATAAATCAAGCACATCTCCTATGTTAAAGCCTCATGAATATCCAAGAAGGACTGAACAATCACTTCAGCCACCCCTCTGACTCGAAAGGCAGTTCGGCTTTGGGGCTGACCATATGGAAGGGCGAGAGTTTGAGTTGTCACTGTTAAGCGGTGGTTTGACGAGGGGCAACGGCAGCCGAGGTTCTAAGCATCTGCAGCTGCTGTCATCGTCGACTGGGCCGGCAGGCTCAGAGCCAGGCGCCACTCATGTCTAACCTGAGCACGGCTGGAAAAACCATTAAACAGGCTACAAAGACTGCCGCCGGGTTTAGGAAAGGAGGGCGAGAGACAAAGAACGACAGCAGAAGCGCAGATGAAAGCAGCAACGACAGAAAGTACATGTGAGAGAGATGAAAGAAAAAGAAGAGGGAGGTCCTGATGAATGTGTTTATCCAGCGCTTTCCCAAGTGTTTCACATGTTGTGTCTGCTCTGAGTAAATCCTTGAACCACACAGAAAGCAGGCCGCTCCACAGAGAGCCCGAGGACAACTGGACAACTTCACTAATCTGAATCTCAATGAGCTGGAAATCCCTCCCATCGCTCCTTCTCTTTCCTCTCCGTGTCACACGCACGCACATGTCCATTCAATAGATTCGTTTGAGGAATAACATAGTAAAACTGAAGATGACACATACAGTCCTCCAGCGCATTTGTGCTAATGACATGCAGACCTAATTAATCATCAGTTCATCTGAATGTGATCACAGCCTCAACGGCTGATCATCTGCCATCATGTGTAATCACCGACAATACAGCAGGTGTGTGACAAAATGGGGGCCACGAGTGGCACTGCACCCGTCCCGAAATTTCACTGGCCTCCTTTGGTCCTCACTCAAAATTTGTGTGTGTGTCTGTGTGTGGGGGGGTGTAAAGGGGAACAGAGTTGTGCTCCTCAATATACAGAAAAGTTCATTAATATGCACTATAAAGTCTTTATTGTTTGCTAATTGCAGATTAAAAACATCGAAGCTTTAAGATGACACATGCCAAGATACAGTTACAGGACAGCTGTGTTTCCAGGTTGAGATAGGGCTTTATTTCTGATTTTCATTTCCCATTGCCCCCACTGACTGCTTCTTTGGAGGATTAAAAAAAATCCTGAAAACATTCCTGTAATGCATCAAAGCCAGAAACAACATTTGCAAACAAACCCAAATGAACCTATAAAACAGGCTGTGCTGGCTTATAATTACAAATATATAACGTGAGGTAGCAGTTGGTATGGTAGCAGCTCAACAGTAAAGGGTGTTTTATGAATGTAGGTCAAAATCAGGTCAGTTAGCCGATCCCAAAAGTGCCACAGAAACATCTCCTGGCAGCACAGCCGCCCCCTGGTGTTATATACACTAGCAGATATTATGTTGAGCACTGTGGCGAATTAACAACAATACATTTTCTATTGAAAGCCATCAGCTGTCAGCTGTCACCACTCTAAAACACTAAACACATGTCAAATTGATCAGCAAAGCATTGATCATAGAGAATGACAAATGTTTGCTCTCTTCATTAGTAACACACTAACAGTGTGAGATGTTTCAGTGCAAAACCATCCACAGCCTCAGGGATCCGGCAACACAATCAAAGGAACACCGGCCACTGAGAGCGAGCTCTGACAGTTGACCGCTCTCTTACACTGAAAAGACTTCAAATGTTGACTGCAGGGCCTAGTGACATACTGATAACATTAGATTATTACTGTTATATTTAGCCCCTTAAAATTAAGTCACATTAGTTTGTCTCCATGTAGACAGGCTGAACTCTGAATATGTGAATAGCAGTTCAGATTATGTTTTTATCATCTCAGACTCAGTTTAAGAACATTCAACTTGCTAATAATTAACCCACGGCTGATAGGTTAGATAAGGTGGTGCGATAGCTCGCACCATCACCTCACAGCCAGAAGGCTTTGGGTATGAATCCTCTGGTCAGCGAGGGCCTTTCTGTGTGGAGTTTGTGTGTTCGCCCTGTGTCTGTGTGGGTTCCCTCTGGGAACAACAATCTGAAGACATGCATCAGTTTAGGTTAATTGATGATTCTTTTTGATTGATTTAAGGGTACAGTCAGAATTTTTTGGTATTTAACAGAAAAAAATTATACTCATAAATGCACATAGATTACTGCGTAACTGCATCTTTCAAAAAAAATTGTGCATTCTCATAAACCTATAATTAATATAAATAACCCAGGGCCAGTTTGTTGAAGCAGCCATGTTTTCCATATTTGAACACAGTGGTCGGGGCCGACATCTCCTTTCCTACTAATCATGTTTTATGTACTGTATGTGACTAGAGACCGGCCACATGTGTAGCACCCCAAAAGAGAGAGAAATCGTAGAAATTCGCATGCCATGGAAAGATACTGAAATTCATGCCTGTACCTTCAGACTCAAGACATGAAGGCTCATACAGTACTTATGTTTTATTACCTGAGAAGGGGCCCCCATCATCAAAGAAGTGAAAACACAAAGGAAAGAGACAACGCCACCGGCATCATAAAGAAATGTCATTCTCTTCCTCAAGCCTCATGTCCTGAATTGAAGTCACAGCTTGAACACACGAAATAATGCATAAACATGTATATTTATTCCCGCCACTACTGATTTTCAGCAGATTAGACATGTGACTCTCGCCTCTCCAAACAGAGCCATCCAAAGCTAACAATGTTACAGCTTCACTAAAAGAGGCTAACAGCAGCAAACAGCAGCAAAACCATCAGCGCTTACTGACTGAAAAGTTTGGTATATCCTCAACAACTCACCTCAGTATCGCTGTCATCGGTCAGAATTGAATTTCACTGACTCATCGACTTGTATCAGACTCCTTTCACAAAGTTTGACAGCCTCCTCTGGAGTAAATAAAGGTGCACACTTCTCACACAGCATTGACAGCTGAGTTAAACAGCGGACTGACAGCCTATAGAGCCTACCAGAGTCACTGCTATCTGAGAAGACTTGCTTCAGATGAATGGTGGCCAGAGTTTTTGAGAGGATTCGGAGGTAAAAACATAATCCATTGTTTTAAATTCCTGATTTATTGCCAATTCCAGCCTGGCCATTATAGGGTACACTCTAAATGTCGTGTTTGTGATCTCTGTTGGCTGACTAAAACATGCTTGTCCTATAGGAACCACTGTAGCTAGGATTATGCACTTGAATTGGGAGGGGTAAGAAAGCAGAACTCAGCTGACTGGAATTTGAAATCTACTGACATCTAGCGGTGAAAATTTTACATACTCAACAAGCTTCTTGATTGGCCGCCGTTGTGCCGGGCTGAGGATTTTACTGGCTCAGCGGTTAGCATTAGCATGCTAATTACCATTAGCATGCTAATGCTAACACCCCGCACGCACGCGCCATGCTGAAAATTTTTTCTGGCTAGAATCCTGCTCTATTTTTAAAGTGAGATACTACAGGTAAGCACAAATTGCATGGATATGCTGATGAATATCAGTTATTCTACTACGGTTTTTACTGTACAGTAGTCTACTGCTTAGTATCGTATGCATGTTCTTAACTCATATAAAATAAGTCATCCCTGTAGACTCTAGACACTAGAGACAGGTTAAAACCACTTATATTGTAATCTGAATTTAGTCTCAGATATACACACATATTTCTGAGGCATGTCTGTGGTCTAGAGGTCACCACAGCAATGATCAGCTCACAATTCATCCCTCCACAATCAATGCTTAAAACCCAACGGCCCCATTCAATTAGCAGCATCCTGCAGCTACATTCACTTGCTGCCTAATTGACCTCCGAGTCGCAGTGGAGAGCAAGTCCTGGCATTGAAAACAGCTGCACAGAGAGAGATTGTGCCAATGTTGACACAATAATTACACAGCAAGTCACCCAACACAGGCTTTGGGGTCAAAAGTGGGTGAAAAGGAAGATAAGATGGCAAATGAAGGCGGCAGAGGAGATGAGAGAATAAGGAATGGAAGAAGAGGGAGGGAGGGAGGGAGAAGAGAGAAGATAGAAAAGAGAGCGTAAAAGGGAAAGAAGAAGACAGCTGACCGGAGGCCTGTTCAACCATGAGATTAGGCTAAGTGATGAAAAGCAGGGAGGAAATAGACGCTGAGACAGTTGGAGAGCCTCGGGTGAGAAAAAAAAAGCAAAGACGACTAATGAGAAATGCTTTGGAGATGCTTTTAAGAGCAGGCTGGGTGGGAGAAGAAATCAAGATAATACAGTTCTAGGATCACCAACACTAGGACGGGAATGGCCACTGGGAAAGATCTAATAACGGGGTTTGATAAACAGCCTCAGCTTCAGAGAATATGGCTTAAACCACTCAAGGCTTAAAACATCAAATTAACATGGGTGTCTGGACATGTCATCCGTATAAAGGATGGTATCATTTCTGCTATAGAAAAAACATAAAACTAACTAATCTAATCAGGTAGCCATATCACAAAGCTACACATTAAAAAGCACTTAAGAGAAACTTCAACGATGACACACATAAGAAAGAGAGGATTTTGGATCGTTCAGATTTGGTGAAATTGCCCCACACTAATTGAAGTTCTTTTCATCAAAGTTTAATTTGTAAAGATAATCACTGGATGACACTGGACAAGAATGATCACCTCCTTACAAGGGACCAAATCTGCTTCTCCAGTATGAGGATAAAAATGTGGGACCTCATCTAATCCCTTTTCCGATGCAATCAGTATCAGTCAATCTGATCTTCCTCACCACTCAGTGAAAACACAGGAAATTCCAACCAAACCTTTGACAGGACGACACTATATGTGTGTTAAAGTGTGTAAAACTACATTGCAAATCAAATTTTCAGCACCACTATTTTCTCTCTTTGAAGATTTCTTGGCATCAAAGTAATAAAAGGAGAATAAAAAAGCTACAATCTTTTGAACCTGCTTTATTTTGCTCTTCACTTAATTTCTGCTTTTCTAGAAAATGATATTACAATTAAGATAAATGTAAATAATTAAATAAAGATTTTACATATAAAATATTTGTTTTACAGGAAGACTATCTACTTTACATAAACAGTGGCCACAACTGTCAATTAAAAGACAATGGCATTTTATTTCGCAGTTGCTTTAAAGCTGTTCTTTTCGTATCATTATTTAGTGCGATGACTAAATGCTATGTGCAAGTGGTCACAAATAGTGATTAACCCCTGAAGAATCAGAGCCTCACTCTGTAGAGTCTATATGAACTTGTTGCATTAGTTAAGAGCACTCCGCTCTAATCAACCGTATTTTTAGCCAAAGCAGAATGTATAACAGGGTTTCTCAATGTTAAACCCCCATCAGAGCTAAGCACCAGGGATTTTTTTGTTTATATTTGCAAAAGCTGCAAATATTACACTCGGTTGCCAAAAGTATTCACTCACCCACCCAAATCATTGAATTAAGGTGTTCACTTCCATGGCTACAGGTATATGAAAGGCATGCAGACTGCTTCTACAAACATTTGTGAATGAACGGGTCGCTCTCGGGAGCTCAGTGGATTCCAGCGTGATAGTGTGCTAGGATGATACCTATGCAACAGGTACAGTTGTGAAATTCCCTCACTACTAAATATTCCACAGTCAGCTGTTGTGCAACAGCAACTCAGCCAACTTTCTGCAGAGTCAATCCCTACAGACTTTATGTTACCTTCTGATCAGCTCAAAAACAGTGTGGCCTTACATCACCAAGCACACTGCAAAGTGTTGGATGCAGTGGTGTAAAGCACGCCGCCACTAAACTCTAGAGCAGTGGAGACATGTTTTCTGAAGTGATGAATCTCCATCTGGCAATCTAATAGATGAGTCTGGGTTTAGCAGTTACCAGGAGAATGAAACCTGTCTTGTTGCCTGGAAAAAGAGTTATGTAAAAAAAATGCCCTCCATTCAGCTAGGACATCTTAATGTTTGTCATTAATTGAAGAAAATAAAGACACTGTAGCCAGGCTGACAAAGAGTCAGAGCTCTGTTGAGCTTTCACTTTAACTAGTAATGACTTCATGGAATTCTTCACAAACAAAATTTTGGACATTAGAGAAAAAAAATATTATAACCATTTCAAAGTCTTTCTTCATGTCTGGCTGCCATAGCTACCAATACCAGCACTGCTGGTATTTGTTTAGACACTCTCACTCCAATTGATCTTTCTGAGTTAACTTCAATGGTCACTTCCCCCAAACCATCAATATGTTTATTAGCTCTTTCCATTCATCGATGCTTCAGTTTTAAATATGATCAATTTGTCTTTATTAGTTGGCTATGTACCAGAGGCCTTCAAGGTGGCAGTAATTAGAAATCCGTCACTTGACACAGCTGTCTTAGCTAATTATAGGCCAATCTCCACCAAATCTTCACCTGCTGTTCATTCTTTACTAAGTTGTATTCTGAGCAAATGTCTAATGAAAACGAGCACGGTGAGCTGATTTGATTGAGCATGTGTTCTGAAGATCACGTCCTGTATCACAAAGACAATCTTACTTGTTACCACTGAAGTTGAACTGCTTTTCAGTCTTTGTAAAATGGACATAAAAATACAAGCCAGACAACATCAAACACCTTCCCACGCTTACTGCATAAATAAGTAAGTGTTAATAGGCTGGATTCACACACAGATGAAAAAAAAATCTTAACAGAGAATCTGAAATAAAGTGTAAAAGTGAATAAGAAAGCAGAGACAACCTTCCCTCCCACTACAGTGTTAGGCACTTTACCTTCAGCACAGCGATGACCTTAAATTTTTACTTGGATTCTTTCTCAGAAATGGTGTATTTCAAGAAAAAAAAGCAGCTTTATGGCATCAGAAATAAAATATTGAAGCTATCAGTGGTAGACAACAGCCCTGTGTAAGGCACTCAGACAGTCTGGGATGGAGGAGTAGTCAATAATGAGCCTCCTCAGTTATGATTCTCGACAAACGGAATCAATCAACCAGCCTGAAGGCTTGCTAGATTCTACTGAAGTGCCGTTCACACTGGACTGGGATCAATGGCTAAGCTAGAGTTGACCATCGATCCAAACCATCCTTTGGTCTCCTTCTCTGTCCCCTCCTCATACTTCAGCAGAGCCTAACAAGGGGAGAAAGCCAAGTCAAGCCTGGCTGAAGTGAAACGGCACCATCCAGCATTCACCTTGTGATCCTTAATGGAACACAGTCTTAAAAACACACAGGCTCCCTTAGGCTTCTTTGTGGGCTAAATGGTGCTTTGCACAGCCATTACTTTTCAAAGGTCACTTAGGCCTCCACAAGGGTCTTTCCTGCTATTTAGAGTAATAATGCTACTTTAATAGTATATGTGCTACTACTCTGGTGCTCTTAACACCGAACAGACATCAGGCAGAAGATGCTTTTTTCCACTACTTGGCAGTTTTCTAAATATATATTATTATCCAACTTTTGACACAAAACTTTGAGCTTAAACTAGCCACAGTGTGGGCTTACATCCGCCCCATAATGGGCATTTGAAATATCATTCTGACTTCATGACGTGGAAGATCAATCACAGTGAAATGCAGCAGAGCCATCAGAGAATCAGACCTCTGTTGGCCAGCCTCATACTTTCATCCCATTTTCTATAAAGTTTAAGATTTGACTGAAGATTTTTTTAAGCCTGACAACATGTTGCATTGTCTTTTTTCGGAGTGGTTTTATGATGAAATAAGCAGTGCCAGCTGCTTATCTCAATGTGAACAACTTATAATCTCATGAAAATACTGGAGTGCAGATTCACTGGAATCAGATTTGCAGGAAACCCCTGAATGCAAAGCTACAAAATCCTGATCTGTGTACTACAGCTTCCTGGGTCCACCCAAAGCAAAATTAAGCATCTGTCAATATCTACATGGTCCCCAAACACACTTTTGGGACTGCATATTAATAACACTATGCACATACTGTATAAGCTGATGGCACATGTATAAACATATCTAACAGCAGAAGTGTATCTATTTAGGAGTACTTCAGCTCTGTGGTTAAAAAAAACAGAGAAGACAGGAGAGCGTCAGACTACAGTCTACAGTAATGTTCATGTAGGTTAAGCTAGATGACTGACATTATATGTATGCAGATCAGGCAACTCTGTTTTAAAATTTAATCTTCCAATAACTGATATTTTTAATGCATTTTGAAGTTGCATTGTGAAAAAATCTTGCTGTGACAATATATACACACATATATATACACACATACAGGTGTGACTGAAAAAGTTCTGACAACAGATCAAAGAAAATCAAAGTTCAAGACCTTTGCCTCATGCATCTTCGGAGTCCTTCGGTCTCCTAAAAAAAGTCATTTTACTTGATTAGCATTTTGAGGAAGTGGACTAACTTCAGGAAGCCAAATCTGGTAAGTGGATGAAGTGGTGACGAAGGATTGTGACTGTGTATCCAAAAAAAACCAAACAAAAAATCACGCATTTTCAGTTTGCTCTGAGCCGGTGCGTGGTACAGTTCGGATAGTTTCTGCCACAAATGCCACAGAAAGGTACAGTAGAACTCGACATGTACAGTCTCACCCTGAAGAATCTGTGGTGCACAACATGATGAAGGTCAAGAAATAATAACAAGCATGCCTTTCACCTGAATGAGTGTGGACTCTACTGAAAACTACTGCTTCAACTACCACTGTGGGAATGAGGGAAGGGAAGACACGCAGTCCACAGGCTGGTAACCGAACCCAGCTAACCGGCACCACCACGCGCAGCATACACGGTCGCCTGCTCGTCCGCTGAGCCACCCCGGCGTCCAGCTAACATGTGTTTAACTGTAATTCCTTCAAGCCCTTTCTAAAACAAAAGTTCTACTCGACTGTTATGACTGACGGTAAAGAGAGGTAGCAATATGAAGAAGAGATGAGCTCAGAGCCTAGCAAACTAACTACACTCTCCTGCTGAAATAAAGCAGCCAGTTCATACATGAGCTGTCTGTTACTTTGTTATCTTGTCGGTTTGCTTCTTCGTGTAACTAGCATAGAGACAGAGGTCTTCGATGACACAATCTTTCTAATTGTCATAGACTCTGCATGTAAAACTAGCTTACATTAGCCACTATTAGCTACCTGCCACATCAGCCCTGTAGCAGCCAAATGCCTCAGTACTAACAGCATTAACTCTAGAGAAGCAAGTTCTGAGGTATCATAAGACACACTTTAGAGAATGACTGCCACAAAAACACAGGTACTAAACATACAGTACTTTGGACACTCTTTAATGCCATTTTATTAGATCTGATTTAAATGTAAATTACCCATGTCTAAATCAACGATTCCTTTTTGTTCCTCACTGTTGTGCTAAACTCCAGCTGGCAGCAGATGTGAAGAACTTAGGAGAGGAGAGGAGAGGAGAGGAGAGGAGAGGAGAGGAGAGGAGGTGCAGGGAGTGAGATGCAGGCGTCAGGCTGCAGTGTGTCTAGACAGTATTCATGATCCATCTGTCTGCCACTGCCACGACAACAGCCAGCGGCTGCAACAAGATGGCAAACTCCATTAACACAGAAACGTTTTCTATGTCCCTCTCCCTTCCCTTCCTCTTTTTCTCCTCATAATCCCCCTCTCTTTCTATCCATGGCCATGTCTCTGTCTGGTCTTCCATCTCCCTTCAAGCCCCTCTTTGTCTCTCATCTTCCCCCTGAGACTGCCTGCACTCATTTTTCGCAATCTCTCTATCTCCCCTTTTTTCTCCTTTCTCTCATCTTCTTTTCCCTTCAACCATCTCCCTGTCTTTCTGTGTCTCTCAGGCATCACCAGAAAATGTGCACCAGCTCAGAAAATTACACTCATTGTACAGCTTTCCCATAATGCGTACCGCAGACTCTTACATTAACATTCACTCTAGAGAGCTAAATATTTTAAGTACCCAGCTCAGGATTTGATTCATTGGATATGACCCCCCCCCCCCCCCAACCAACACCACCCCTCTGAATCACCTACCCTAAAATTTTAAAAACGTATTAAAATGTTTCTTCACTGTGGGTTGAGGAGCTGCAGAAATGTAGACAGACAGCAGGTAAAAAAGTGAGACACATTCACAAAACAAAAGGTTGGAGGGGCTGGAGAGGTGGAACGCATTTGAGGGAGGAAGGTGGAGTGAATGAGGGTGAGAGGAAGAGATGGAGGGGAAGGTAAGAAACCTGCCAGACACACACACACACACACACACACACACACACACACACACACACACACACACACACAAGCACGCACACTCTCTCTCATGGAGCCAAGGATGAAAGTGCTGCTGTAAAAAGTTTTCTCTCTCCTCCTAAAAGTTGTTGAAAGAGAACACTGCAGCACATCAAAGTGGCCTGGCAGACAGCCATCGGAGCCCATTGGTGTCCTTCACCCTCTCTCTCTCTCTCTTTCTCTGCACTTCTCCTTCCACCCCCACCCCCCCGTGTTTTCATTGATCGTGACGAGTCAAGGGAACACTCTCATCTTGTTCCCTGGACAGTGCTGCTCAGCAGGAGGTAGAAGAAGGTGGCTGCTGCTGCTGCTGGTAAGGGTGTGGGGATATAGATTTGGTATGATGCCTGTGCAGCAGAGGTGTCTTTCTGTACTTAAGCACAAGTACAGATATTTGTGTTAAAAAAATACTCTGGTAAAAGTCAAAATACTGATTCAACTTCTTTACTCAAGTAAAAGTGAAAAAGTACAGGCTCTGAAATGTACTCAAAGTAAGAAAGTAAAAGGAGCTCTTTGGAGGACGTTTCTACTACTTTGTGCAAAGCTAACTGAACCTTGTGCTGTATTAATGTAATAATAAAACAATATTAAAGGAGAATTCAAACTTTATCTCCAACAACAATACAGTGTGCAATCTGTGGCAGTAAAACATACAAGTTCTCATCAAACACAATTACCATGGCTTTAATTAAAGCCAATGCTTTACCTGTTAATAACGTTATGGTGAGTGACATCACTGTTTGCTACATCCTTGCTTATATACAGTCTATAGTTGCCATACTTGGGGTGTTTTTGCATTAGGTCCCTTCGAGCTTTCAAAGTAATCTCTGAGTGATTCATTTAGCATGTAGGTAAACTCTCCATCGCTCCCCAAACAAACTCACATCGCTCTAAAATTAGACTAACTGGAGTTGATCTCGGTTTGGCTTGTATCATGTTTGCTTGGTTCCCTTAACTTAGACATTGCACACACAAAGAGCTCTGGGGTCATTTCATTATTTGTCACAGAATTCAGGAAACTAATGTTACCTCTCCAGATATGGAACAAATAACACATGGTTTTCCTGACATTTTCAGCTTTCATTGGGATTGCACTGCAGTGATGTAAAAAATTAATATGTCAAAAGTACTTTGATGAATGATATAACTAAGTGCCAAGCTCACCATTTTGCCACTTAAACACATCTAATCTAATATGAAGTGCCAGGAGCAGGAAATGTTCTTGTATGCATTAAGCAGGAACTTCAAGCACTTTCTTTTTTGGGAAACTGTTGCCACAGGAAACTGTTGCCACTATTTTGTTACCACGTTCAGTGGCAGATATAATCAGTGACACATTCACTGACAGTGTGCACAAGTACAGAGGTCAGAAACTTGGTAAGTTTGCCACACCCAAAGCAGACAACTCCACCCTCCACCACCCCACAGGCCAAAAATCACAAGTGAGACAAAGCAGAGAGAGTGTGATGGGGGAGTGTGGTGTGATGGTTTGAGGTACACAGAGAGAGGCACAGAGGTGTAGCAGCATCCTGCAGCACTCACAGTTGAAGATACCCGGAGGAGGGTGCTGGGTGACCACAGGGCAGTTCTCCTCATCGCTGTTGTCCCCACAGTTATTCAGCTGGTTGCAGATCAGCGAGCCCAGACGCAAGCAATTCCCATTGGTGCAGTGGAACTTGCACTCTGTGCACATAAAAGATAAGCAACATTTCTTAGCAGAAATGTCAAACATTTAGCTGTCTGAATGTATCCATTCAACTAAGGCAAACACTGCTGTTGATGCTACATTTTGTATCACATGAGAACAAATTGTTCTATTTATTCAAGGTCCTAAAGTCATAACTGTCTTTGAGGAACAACGAAAGAATCGGTCTGCTTCTTCTCCGCTGTGGAAAGATCTATGATTTTTTTTTTCGGAAAACATTTAAAAACAATCACACTCAAACCATAATGGAAAATTAAAAGACATTTTTTAAAAAAAACACCTTTTGGTAAAAAATACATGTTACAAAAGAGGGAAAAAGAGCAAAAAACACAAGTTAAAAAAAAAGCCCGCCCACACACATACACCAGTGTCAATGCAGTAGTAGTGCATGCAGGCGAGCTCTAAAATGTGTAAAAGCATTGATAAACTGCACGGACAACAAAATGTTCAAATGCTGGGCTGTTATGTGAAATCCTCCCCGTTATCTACGCTTCAGAATGTGCAAGGTCGTGCGCAATAATTTGGTTTTGTTTTGGTTTTTTTTACCTGTAAGCTCAAATACAAAGCAGAGTTAATGTGCTGAGTTCACACAGAAACAAGGTCAGACAAAAAAAGTGGTCTCCCGTTCAAAACAACAAATAAATAAACAGCTCTTTCAAACGGCCCTTTGATGTGCCGCAGCCCCGAACCATAATGTGCTCCTGTCACGGTTATTACCAAAACGCTGCTCTCCCTCTAAATATTAATACGCTTGATTAGCACTATCTGGTCTGGAAAACATAAAAACTCTCCAACTTATAAATGGGAAACTGAAAAAAAAAGTTTGTATATGTATGTGTGTATGTATATATATATATATATATGAAGGGAATGAATAATCACGTAGACCTTTAATCATAACAAATGAGAATAACAACAACAAAGTGTTTGATGCACTGAAAAGCAAGGCCGTGTGAGTGTGGTTATATGTGTGAGCCTTTAGTGAAGCCAATCTGTGAGAGCTGCAGTCACACTGAGCCCGCCACAACTCCACCAGGAGATCAGTGAGACCTCAATGATAGTCTGACATACACTTGTACGCGTGTTATTTCCTGCACCACATTCATATATGTTTCCAATTACATGTGAAGGGGAGGGGGGATAAAAGTAACATAAAAGTAAAATCACGGTCAAAGTCACTCAAGTATTTTCTCATTTTTACAGTTGGGAAGAAAATAGG
>VOQJ01007736.1:2664-19628 GCA_015052665.1 Apistogramma diplotaenia
CGTCCAGGTAGCTTTAGTGATCACAATTAAAGCTACCTGGACGTCCTTCATACTGTGAGGTCAAACCGTTCCATGAAGCACACGAGTTATTAACAGCCTTCATCTCTTATTAAAGGAGACAAAGTGCAGTGATTAATAATGTTAGATAGTTACAGTGTGTTCATGTGTGTGTTAGTAACTAAAAAAGCAGCACATAATGAAAATACATTTTGTTTTAAAATAACTTCGATAACTTATTTCACATGAAAAGTTGTTTTTTTAAGGAAATCCTTAAAAAGCTGAATTTTGTGACACTGACTGATCTTCTTTCTGAGATCTGTAACTAACAGCACAAACAAAATGAACTTTTCTTCAATGCAAAATGTTATTAAAATGTACAGTTTCCCCCAAACTGCTCTAAGTTCTGGGATCTTCTCTCTGCTACTGGAAGACAACACAAACCATTAACTGAGCAGGAGCTGCTGTACACCAGTGCTTCTCAATTATTTTCTGTCATGCCCCGCCCCCTCGTGCTGCTTCCGGCCACGCCCCCTACGTCCGGCCGTGAATTGGCGTTAAAAATATCGTACAATTTGGCCCTTTAAGTTACTTTTTTGACATTCCACTTAAACTTCTTAATTGGAGGCAATTTCACGGCCGGGTGTTAGGGGGCGTGGCCGGAAGCAGCCCGGGGGCCGGGAGTTTGAGATGGCTGCCATAGAGCGATTAGTTACTGTGCAAACTCTGATAATGAGCGTGCCACCGCCACCTACTGTAGTGGATGTGCAATTACACTTTATTCTAGGGGTCAGACGCTGCTAACAGCCACATGCTAAAAACATCTGGCTGTTCAGTGTTGGCAGCGAGGGTCCGAGCGACTGTTTGCCTGCTCGGCGGTATGCATGCAGCCTGAGAAGGGGGGTGGGGCTCGTAATGGGACGGACTGGGCCAGGATTCCTGAACTAGAATATTTCTGAAGAAATATAGATGGGGCCTGCCAATGTGTGCGTGCAGCGAACCAAACCAGCCAGGCCTTGTCTGATGGTAAAAGTATTATGGGACAATGAGCGTGTGAATTAGAGCAACTTCATGTTTCAAGTAGGAAGCGAACGCACACGGGCCCCGAGGCGAGATGTTGGCTGCGTTGCTGAGGCACCATTGCGCCGGGCTGAGGATTTAACCGGAACAGGGGTTAATTAGCATTTTAGCATTAACATTTTAGTATTAGCATGCTATTTAGAATTAGCATGCTAATACTAACATCCCACATGCACGTGGGGTGTTAGGGTGTTCACCGTGATTACAATTTTAGCTAAGTAGCATGCTAATGCTAACACCCGCACGCAATTTCCTGTTTCCAGTAGGAAGCGCTGGACTGGGTTTCAGCCAAAATTAGCAGGTTAGCATTAGCATGCTAATGCTAATAAAAAGACGATTTACTAGGTGTAGAGGAATAGGTGCTCCGCCATACTTTGTGTGGCAGGCCCCAGTAATGCCTGATTCCAGTCCCTGCATCTCTACAAGTAACACTGGTGATTGATACCCAGTCATAACTGTGTTACTTGGAAGCATATCGACCTAACAGCTGATTGGTGAAGCAACAGATCAACAAGTCACTTAAATCGATCTTTGGCAAAAGATGAATTTAAATTCATCCAAGCGCTCCTGTGTGTGTCAGATATATACAGGCTCCTATAAATGAAGATGCTGAGCTTTAGTGTAGGATGGAAAAGTAATTATAGCGGCTCTTCTGGTGATGTTTACATCAGTACAGTAGTTTAATTGGAGGTTATTATCTGTGCTCTATAGTATACAGCACTAAACAGGCGTCATTGAGAGCATTTAATGCGTCTCTGATCGGTGTCTGCTCTGCACAGGGACCAAACACAGGCTCATAATCAAATTTCTTCAGAGGCACAGGGACCTTGGTATCCACTCATCACCACTAATGCCTGCAACCACAGACATGGTAATGCAGTGGAAGAGCAAAAACAAAACCAGCCATAAAAATGAGGCCGAGTGGAATGTCCTCCATCACTTGGATAGCTTATTTATCCGGATGCAAAGAGCTGATAGTGAAGTACAGGAGGAAGCACAGAGTGTGCAGGACCTGCAGGTCTACTTTACACATCCGCCTCATATATGATACATAAACCTCCTCTGATTGCATGCTTGTTGCAGCCATCACAGAACAAAGACACACAGAAATGTTACAGCAAGGCGGAGGTCCTGATTAATGTGGTGCTGATGAGTGTACCCAGACGCTGTGTTTCTTCTGTAGGCGTGCAGCTTCAGGAGGGAGGAAACACAAACAGCTGAAATAAAATGTGCTTCTTTAAAGCTTCGTTGTCCTGAGCGACTGTTAACGTGGCCGTGCTGCTATTTTTGGATCCTAACATCAGCTGTGAGACGGATTGTGAAAGTTTGTTTGGTAACTTTGGAACCACAACGATGTTCATACGTCCACACAGACCCTCACCTGTGACTGTGGCAGCTCCCCACGGCGAGCGTTTACATGGATTTAATGTGACCCAACAATCATATTCCTCAGCTTAACACAGCAAAACGTGTGCGTCTCTCTTTGTGTGTCTCACTCTGCCCATTATGGGCCGACCTGAAGTGTGTAGCGGGTTTACACAACACCTCATCAAAGAGATTTCAGTCCGAATCGATAAAAAGAGCCATTAGTGTGTGTGTTCGCTTTGAGGTTTGTCGGTGCAGGACTTCAGGACGCTGCTGTGAAGCTCCAACTCTGCTGCTGCTGCTAAAGCACTCGCTTCTTCCCAAACTTCACAATCTAAAATGCTTTTTCCGGCTTTTCCAGAGGAAGAACTTTATGATCTCAAATAAGTAACGATGTGTTTAATCGGCACCTTTCAGCACCAGATGACAACAGCAATCAGCAGCATCAGTTCGTTAAGAAGCACCTTTCTGTTACGGCATGATAATCATGTTTGGCCATTTGTAGTAATCATGACATGTCAGCGCCGTGTTATGATCTCACCTTTTGATTTCCACTTGTAAAACTTCTTTGAATTCTGTGAATTTGAGATTTTCAGCATTCGAGCTCACTGCACAAAAACTAATGTCGTTTACTGTAGAACATTAACGGTTTCACAACCTGGAGGTCTTTGAAGCAACACTTTCAAAGCGAAGCCTGGAACTTTCTGCATTTCTTTCCTCATTCACGCGTCGCTGGATGAGTCAGGCAGCTGCACAGACAGCTATAACAGGCAGACCCACACACCCACTAATACTGTAGGTCACAAAGAATCAAAAATAGGCTTAATAGACAATCAAAGCCATCCTGCAGATGCCGACATAATAAATTCAAAATAGAAGTAAAAAATATATAAATATTTACAGTGAAATGATTTACAGAGGCTGAGTGCAGCGTGCTGAAGCTTTACGACAGGATACACTGGACTCTTCTTCCACAGACGATGATGATGATGATGTTCCTCACAGCAGAGACAAACCATCCACATGATGATGGGGTTTAGTTTAAGTGCAGTAGGATTTTACCAGTCCTTCATTTCTTTTCTTGGCCTCAACATGATGGGAGGTCTTTTTTTTAAATCTGTTTTTGAAAAATCCACCAGTTGTCCAGTTTTCTTCCACTTATCCAAGTTCAGCTGGAACAGCCTACCCCCCCCCCCAAAAAAAGTCAAGGTAAACATGTGAGAAAGCGTGGGGGGGCGGGGGGGGGGGTGCTGCAGGCGACCTGTTCGACTGTCCTCCATGTATCAAAGGCTGCATCCTCACAGCAGAGGTCTGTGTTTAATTCCCACTCTGCCACAGGCCACCCATCACTCTCCTCACCAACTGTCTTTATCTAATAAAGTCAAAATGCTTTTTTCTTTTAAAAAGGTCCTTTAAAGCAAAGTGGTGAAGTTTCTGGCTGCCTCGAAGCGTGATGCACAGCTCTAACAGCCACCTCTGCACTGACACAAGCCGCCTCTTATATCTCAGCCGCTATTACCTGTAAACTCTTTATGTATAGTCATACAAAAACAAGAAACATCAACACAGACAATTATATTAATCAAAACCTCTCTGACCTTTTTTTAATTATAATTGTCAACTTCCTTCAGTGAGGAGTGAGCTTACTGATTAACGAGCTCCTGAATCTAATTAGCTGCTGCCAGCTGTATAGAGGTTAGGCCTCAGTGGCTTGATTGCACCCTGCACGAGGACCTGCACGCTGAGACACCCTGTGGCTTCAGAAAAGGCTCCAACAAAAGGTAACTGAATGAAGACGCCGCATCAAAGAACAGCGCCGTTTCTTTTTACTTAAATATTTAAATGGAAATTGATTTGAAAGGAACTCTGAAGCCTTGGAAGCAAACACGGTTGATGTGAGTGTAAAATATAGATATTCTGAGCTGTAATTCGATTTCCAAAAGAAGCTGAATTTTGGGTATGAAATATTGAAACAAATGCATCACCTATTCGGCACATCAAAGCCAGAGCGCGGCAGAGCAAGCTGCATGCTTTCTATTTGTGCCAGCCAGCTGAGAGCAGGAGCAGTGTCGGGGCGCGTATTGTAGATCATTTCTTTTCTGCTTTCAGTTCATCGCAGCTGCTTGCAAAGTGCAGAGCTGCACACACGAGCGCTGTGTTCTACCGGCCTCGTTTCAGAGCCTCCTGCTGACCGTGCTGTGCTTCTAATGTGCCTCTAATGCCCACGTGCTCAGACAGCTTTAGGAAAGCATGCTAGTGACTTCATCTGTGCACACCAAATAAAATGTCTCACCTTTAACTCATGTGCTTTAATAAAGAAATTGCATTAACTGAATATACTGCCTGGGTTTAGCTGTTCATGGGGAGGCCGTCATTGGGCTGAAGAAATAACAATAATCATGCTGTTCACACATACAGCAGAAAGTTTAGTCCAGTTTTGTCCAACAAGAACAAGAATGATGAGAGAAGAGAGTATGGAGAAGGAAAGGAAGAGCTTATGATGTACAGCATCACATCATCTGTCAAACATGATGAAGGCAGCGTTCACTTGTGGCTGTCAGGGAAACTGGGTCAGTGGGATGATGATGGACCTGCCGATAGAAGCAGCAGAATCCTTAAGTGTGTAAAGCTTCACTGTTTGGTCAGACTCATGGCGAAGTGACAGGACAGATATGGCACATATGGGCGATGAATAAAAGCTAACAAAGTCACGAGAAAAGAGTCAAAGTGGAAACGTCACAGTTCTGTCCTGTAAAACTGGAGGTAAATGGATTCTTTTGGACTGAGTTTACAGACATTTTTGGAGGCATTACTCTACAGCAGAGCAGAGATTTCATTTTAAAAATATGTGCTTATATTAAACTCAACATGAGGTTTTCATTAGTTATGGCCAGTTCCCAGTGTTTGAGGCATTTCTCCAAATTTCTGCCATAATTAAAACTACAAGGACTCTGAACAGTCAAAAATATGATTTTCATTAAAATTCTTTTCACCTTCACTGTAGCTTATTCCAGATTTACTTTCCTGCGTTTGCATTCTGCAAACTGAAAAGGTCTGTCGGTGAAAGTGTCTTCGCACTGTGGATCCAATCAAAATATCTGAGAAGCTAAAAGCATGAGCAGCGTTAGCACACCGGGTCACGAGGGTCTGCAGCCCCGACCGGCGATGGCGGGTCTTTGCTGCAGTGGCTGCTGTGTGACGGCCACAGTGAAGCTGTTACATCAAAACAACCTGAATCAAACTGGTGTAAAACGGATCCTGAGCACATGGCGACCATGGTCACAGGCTTTTTTGAAGAAGCCAATTACAGTTGTTGCTAAGGAAACCAGTCAGTACTCCAATCAGTGCATCTTGTGGTATTTAATGTCCTGTGCTGTATCTGGACTTGATGAACTGCCTTAATTCTTCGTGGCATAGATATGATGTGTATCACAGTTGCTGCAGATTTGCTGTCTGTGGATCCATGATGAGAATTTCACCACATCCATAAAGTGCTCTGCTGCACTGAGATCTGCTGATTGTGGATGTCGAGGACGGTTGCATGGCAGCCAGGATGTGGACCCAAATGTAGCACTCGGGTGACTGACATAAAGTTTAAGCAGCTTTAATGCAGAGCCTTTCACAACATCCAAAAAAACCAGAGTTACTGAACAGGAGCAAATAACCCAGAAACTAGGACTCGCCAGGGACCAAGGAAACACACAAGCATCAGGGAGCACCTGACAAACACAAACACGGGATAACGAGAGGATGGAAACGGTGGAAACACAGCTGAGACTCTGAAGGAAGTGAAACTGGACAAAGATCCAGAGAAGAACAGCTGCCAAAATAAAACAGGAAGAGAATGTGGAGACAAGAATAAAGTGACTACACACAAACACAGAGATGAAGAAACACGAGGGCGTGTGATTGGTTGAAGGAGACTTACAGGAAGAGCAGAAAGGTGCTGTTTAAGTAGCAGCCCATTTACCACGGTCATGTTCAAGAAACCAGCTTGAGATGATTTAACCTTTGTGACGTGATCCTGCTGGAAGCAGCCATCAGATGGGTGAACTGTGGTCACACAGGGAGCCTGAACCGCTGACACTGACCCCACCATGTTCTTGGCAGGAATGGCACCGGGTGCGGTCTTCTGCTGCTGCTGCAGCCCATGTTGTGCAGTCAGAGATGCTCTTCTGCAGCGAGTGGTAATCTGAGCTCCGGTTTGAAGCGGTCGGCTCTCCTCTGCTGTCCGACATCATCCCGGCAGTTTCACCTGCTTCATGCCAGAACTGGATATTTCCACTTTTTCTTTGTGAACCTCACAGCTGGTTGTTTGGGGGAAAATCCCACAAGATCAGAAGTTTCTGAAAAATCACATTTCACCTCCAGCAGGTCATCTTCAGCATGTCTCTGATGCATCTATAACTACTGTGAGTGAGAAAGTAGAATGTGAAGAAAAACATCAGGTACTAAACATCCAGTCTGACTGAGAAGCTCATGACCACTGTAAAAGGCTTCACCACCACATTAATGTAATATAAATGTGGCTCTCGGCAGCTGTGGAGCAGATTTTTGCTCATGTGACGCCATGTTATTGGTGTAAAACCCACTGTGGACATTGTGGATGCTGAGTGTATCGCTGATATTGTTCAGATTTAATGGAGTCCGGAGGGCATCGCAGTGAGAAGGGAGCCTCAGAAATTCAGACATTCGTTTTGTCTGACTGATCCAAAATGACTCGCAGCAAACAAAGAAACAAAGGAGCTGCAGAGAGCTCAGCCACGTCTCTGACTCCTCCTGTCTTCCCTCAGCAGACAGTCGCAGCCAGAGTTTGAGAAAAGAAAGAGGTATCAACAAACATCATCGGCCTGACTCTGCAGTGCTCTTACCCAGCAGATAAGAGGCAAACGCTCTCCTTAGCTAATGGAGGACAACATGTTTGTCCAGTGGTCTCAAATATCCATCAGTCATCCCTGCAGGCTGGTTCTGAATACTGTATATTTTATGTGGTCTGTAGGGATGGAAAGGCGGACCTAAACACGAGGATATGAAGAGATATTACGTTTATTTAATGTGTGGAAACAGTGCTGATGAGGAATATGAGACAAACAAGTAAACCTGTGGGTAATAACCCTGAAACAATGAGGTGAGAGACATTAAAATGCATCGCAGTGCTGACGGGAACCGCGGCTGGATGGTCACTGTCTGTGGCTTTGTTACAACCAGGAAGTTCAACCAGGAAGTTCACTAAATCTGAATTTTGTTCAAAATTAATTTGGCCATTAAGTGATCAGAGTATTTGCTGCTTCTTTTCATTGTAATGTTGGGTTACCATGAGGGTTTATTTTGAATAATAATCCAAGAACGTACGAGGTGCATTCATGAACTGCAACTTCCCCATAAATTTCTTAACCCAAGTTTGACAGTTTCTAGTTGCACACAGCAGCTGTTTCACATCAGCCCTCCAACCTGTGAATGCTGAGTGAGCATGCTCCTGCTGACCTTTGACCTCGAACCTGTGTAACCTTCTGTTTGGTATCTGGGTTATTCTCAGTGACCCTGAACTAATCACCAGCGTCCTCAACATGGAAGTCCAGTCAGCTGATGTTTGCAGACACACATAATCGAGTAACTGCCCCTCCCCGAGCCGAGGTTTCTTCCTGTTAAAAGGGAGTTCTTCCTTCCCACTGTTGCCAAGTGCTGCTCATAGGGGCCGTTTTGTTGGGTTTGCTCTGTGATTATTGTAGCGTCTTTACCTTACAGTGTAAAGCACCTGGAGACTGTTTGTTGTAATTTGGAGCTGCATAAATAAAACTGAATTAAAACCGAACTGACGTAGTTAAAATGGGATCTAAGTGATCCAAAAACAACAGCTGACCCGCAGCAGTGTACAGGTGCACAGCAGAACATCTGTGAAGGGCAAAGTGGATAAATTCCTGTTGTATGGGTTCATTTATCAGTTTCCTAATGAACTCAAATTAAATGCAACATTCAGGCGGGAGGTTCAGAATTTGGTGTAAACATGAATCATGGATCCTGCTTCATGCTGCTGGCTGTGGTGTGATGGTGTGAGGGACATTTTCTCAGCACACTTTGGGCTCTGTGCAACAAAGAACTAAGGTATTAGCATTAGCATTAACACTAAAGTTTCAAATTAAAAGCCCTCTAGTGTTTCAGTGCACTCAGTGTAAGATTATAGATTAAAGAAGAAAGATTATATTTAAAAAGAGAAACAAGAATAATTTGGCTAAACTCCTGGAACCACCTCAGTCTTTGAATAATCACAGCTGATCACTGAAGACTTTGATATGAGCACCTTATCAAGCAGGTAATGCACCTGTGTGCTGATATTTTTGGATAGCCCACCGAACACATTTTCTTTCCTAAACTTTGCCTACAATGAGAAAATGTTTTCCCTCTCATTTTGCATTCTTAACGAACACAATCGGTCCTCCCCGGGGGGTTCGGTTCATGTGTGCCAGCATTTTCCACGGTTCACTCCCGCCCCTTCTCTCCCTTTCATCTCCAGATGTATCGGTGAGCCTGCTGTCTCTGCTGGTGACCACCTGTGGTCTGGCTCTCTTCAGCGTCTCCCTCTTTGTCTCATGGAAGCTGTGCTGGGTGCCGCTAAGCGGCCGCTTCCTCCCAGATGTCCTCAAGGGGGCACACTTCTTGGGAGGAGACCAACAACCTGTCCTCACAGAGGTAAGGAGGAGGAGGAGGAGGAGGAGGACTTGATATGAAGAACATTTAGTTTGAATGGAAAAATAATTTAAATAGAAGCGAGCAGAGATTAAAGCGTAAAGTTTGACTCCTTTTGTAAATATTACTGTCGCCAGTATTGAATTGCAGACAGGAAGCAGGGGGGCACAAGAGGATATCACATGCAACCAAAGTCACAACTGGCCAAAATACAACCCGGGTTGTCACAGTGAACTGGACACTGCAAACATCTCCTCGTCTTAAAGGCCACAGACTGCACGCACGGCGGGATTACTCCCAAATCCCTCCTACAGTGCATCCCGACTTTATGGAGAATGCACTGTATATCATTCTCATGCAATATTGTTTAATGCAAACGAGACTTGATATTGTACTTGTGTTGCCAAACCACAACTGCAGCTTCTGGATTCTGCAGTAAATGCAGTGAACTATTAGACATTTGCACGCTGAGAGATGAAAACAAACCCTAGATGAAGCTATACGAGTACATCTCACTGAGTAGTTGCTGTCTTAGCTATGTTAATGTAAAGGGAAGCTTCATCTAGTCCTTATGCTAAGCTAACCTCTAGCTGCATAAAATAATGCACTTACAGGTATTAATCTCCTCGTTTGATTCTTGCCTGCACATGTGATTACTTGTTTTTGAAAAATGGCAGTTTATAGAGTTTCACGGCGTAAAATCGTTATCCGTGACTAGCGGCAGTCGCACTGCAGGAACATTTAAAATCTTTGCACTAATTTAAAATGATGAAAGGAAAACTGAATCAAGTATTTAAACATTTTAGGTTCGAGGCACATCTGCTGAAAAACACAACAAACAAGTCGAAGTCCAGGGTTATGCATTTTTAACAGGATTCAGGAATACAGACACTGATGTGTGCTGCAGGTGGACGGGGAGGAACGGGAATACAGTGAAGACGGCTGTGCGAAGGAGCCCCCGGGGCCTCCTTCTGGCGTTCCTGTCCCAGAGTCGGCCCTGAAGATAAGCCACACGTCGCCCGACATCCCACTGGAAACCCAAACTAAAGTGGAGAAAAACCAGGTTCACACTCTGGCCAGGGACAGGGTTCAGAGGCAGATCACCGAGCCGACCTCGTCTGTGCGGTGAGTACAAGCTGCTGTGTTGTTGACAGGTTAAACACAGACGCACACAGGTCAGAGACTCGTAATCAGGGGCCTGTAATGCAAAGTTCAACATGCCCAGAATATCATTTTCTTCACTGGCTGCACTCATCCTGTGAAGTTCTCACACGTGTGCAACGAGGCAAACTGGCCTGAATTCGTACCGTGCGGCACAAATGGAGGCAAATCCGTGTTTCTGCAAGATCAAATCTTTCACTTCACACAAACACATCAGCTGGGATTCTCCCACCGACTGCAGCAGCTGGAGCTCGTAAACAGACGGGAAGCATAAGGCGGGTTTGGAGAACAGTGAGAAAAACCGTAGAACTGGTGAAATATGAAGAGATGCTCCTTCATCAGCTGTGAGGCTGTGAATGTTCACGTGCTCGTGCAGCTGATGCATGAGCACTTCACGTTAATAACAGAAATAAAAGTGTGCCGAAGAAAGATTTTTACTGACGTGTTTTGAGGAAAAAAAGCTGCATATGGTCTCAGTACTACAGGACCTCTTCCTGTCTGCTGATCTCGTATCTCAGAAACACGCCCCTGCAGACCAGCTTATGTGCTGTAAGCCTGAGCATCCAGAGTTGAACATGAAGTTATCCGGCTAAGCCCCAAATCTGGCTTTGTGTTTCAGACTTCAGCTGTTAGAGCAGCAGATTTAGGATTACAGTTGCTGAGTAACTTGGATGCTTTGTTACAGGCACAACTCCTTTCGCCGTCAGATGAACTTATCCAATCCCGACTTCAACCCGGCTCAGTTCCAGCGCCAGGAGTCTTTGTCTGGTTTGGGTCGGCTCAAACCAGAACTTTACAAGCAGCGCTCACTCGATGCAGAAGACGGCCACAGAACCGGCAGCTGCGGGCGTCTTCACTTTATCCTTAAGTTTGACTTTGACCTGGAGCAGCTGATCGTGAAGATCCACAAGGCCCACGACCTGCCTGCCAAGGACTTCTCAGGGACCTCGGATCCTTACGTCAAGATCTACCTGCTGCCCGACCGCAAAACCAAGCACCAGACCAAGGTGCACCGCAAGACACTCAACCCGGTGTTTGATGAAGTGTTCCTCTTCCCCGTGGCATACGCCGAGCTGCCGAACCGTAAGCTGCACTTCAGCATCTACGACTTCGACAGGTTCTCTCGCCATGATCTGATCGGCCAAGTGGTGGTGGACAACTTCCTGGAGCTTTCCGACTTTCCCCGGGAGACCAAACTGTGCCGGGACATTCAATATGTGACCTCGGTGAGAACTTCTTTACATTCTCTCTGTCTGTCGTTATCTGTTACATCAGGGCTACATTTCTTACCTAAACAGTGTATTATTGGCAGTCAGACCCGTGGCAGCCTGCTGACACAGACGGGCAGCATCTGTAGTTCCCAAAAATCAATGTTCTTTTATGTTAAACTATCCAAAAGAGCAAAAACTCCTGTAAAAGCCTGTTACAGCAGCAGAGGGAAGGAGATAAATCAGCGGACGTGTATCTCATTTCCCATCCAAGTGGAACTCATCTGCGGTTTCAAGAGGCAAAGACATAAAAATATACTTAGACACAGTTAATGTTTAATGAAAGCAGAGGAAACCCTGGGGAGTCGTGACCCAGATCTGCTCTGACATAAGACTGGGGCTGGTTTGACAGAGATACAGCGACACTGTCTATATTTCATTATTCACCGGGATGAATCTGCAGCATTGGTGCACTCGGAAACTCAGTTAGGAACTTCGACGGTCCTGCCAGGGAGCCTGTTGTGGTTGGACTTCATTGTTGAGGAAGAATTACAGTCTTATGTGGTTAAATGTGGGATAGAAACGAATACTTTTGATGTTTATGGTGTCAGACAACAGTAAACACTAATTACGAGCAGGATCAAATGTAATGTGCTCATGGAATTACAGGATTAACAGACTGCAGTCATTCACAGCGTACTTCACGGTACCCGCTGCAGTGCTGTGAAGTTAATCTTTATTATAGCATTTCTCCCCAAAACATGCAAACTAGTCTATAATTGACTTGTGGGCTGCTGACAGATGCTTGTGGCACTGATGAGGAATTCTGTCTTTTAAAGCTGGCGTCGGGCTTTGTGTTCGTCTTTGTGTGCCGAGCGTTTCCTCGAGCACGCTTCTGTCATCGGGGCATTTGAACAAACAGATGCTGGAGTCAGGTAGACAACTGAGTCAAGGACAAGAGCAGAATAATTACGCTTGAGCCTGTAAACAATTTACAGAAGCAAAAAGAGAGGCCGGCACTCTTGATGCGTTTCCTGTGCTGTGGCGGAGGAATCAGACCCGCAGCAGCGTCCTCGTGAGCGTCCCTGCAGGCTTTTCTCATTATTGCATTTGAGTGGTTGGATTATTCCATCATTAATAATCTACATATTTTATGCATACAAGCAAATAACAGTGAATTGCAAATGCTTTTTTTACTACATGGACTGGCACTGATGTTCATGTTATACATTACACCTGCAGAACACAAGCATTTGCTATCATGTTTGCATGATAAAGTTAGCATTTAGCTCAGTTAGCAAAGCCTCTCAGAGTTGCAGTACGAGCTGTGGGAGGCGCTCAGGTGTGTGAACGCTAGCTGCAGCTTCTTGGTGTGAAGAGCTCATGCAGAGATGTCTTAGAGCTGCCAACATCAGCTCATCCTTTTCTCCTCTTCTTGAACGAGTGCTTCAGTTTAACGTTCAATGCAATTGTGCGTTTTCTTTGCTATTGTTCCTATTGTCTAATAACTGGTGCATTTTTATATACAAATGGTTAATTAAGAGCGTCTACGTGGCTGAGGATTAGACTTGTGCACTTGCATTTGCATACATGTGCACGTCTTTAGGAAAAGCACTGCATATGAACATTTGTGCCCTTGTGTCTGGAGTGTGGCCACCACTCAGCCTGATTTCTGAGGCTTTGAAACGCAAACAGGAAATGCAGCTGCTTCTCGTCAACTAATTAAGTTCAAAGCGAGAAAATGATCGTTAGCTGGGTCAGCATTAAACCAGTTCTGACCTGTTTGTGCCTCGTTAACGGCACCGATGCAAACACCCAGTGGGACGACTCTCCCACCTCACAGGCGCACGTGCACGTGCATGCGCGCACACACTGATCTGGTTGGTTCATAAATATTGCTTCAGCACTGCAGACTCAACAGCACTGCCAACTAAATAAGGTCAGTCTAAATGGGTTAGATTCTCCTTTGAGGCTTTCAACATGTGATGTATAGCTGTCCTGTGGTGTGTGTCCAAGTCACAAGACGTCCACTTTCCAAATATAACGTCTTCATAACATCCATCAAAACACACAGACTGTAGTCAAAAATGGAAACTAGACTTCTCCACCTTTATAACGTGTTTACCTTCAGTGACTCTTCAAGCAGGAGGATATATGGTGTCGTTTAAGATGTCAAACTTAATGCAGTAATAAGACGTTAACTCAAGTTCTGTTTGACTACATAAACCACCTGTTGTTTACGCTGCAAGCCTGAAGCACCAGGTGTGGTTAGCTCAGACACCCACACATGGACGAGCCAGCGCAGAAGAGCTCCCTTGATGGGATCCTCCCAGTGACCCGCCCAGCTTGTCAGGGTGCCTGAGGTGAAAGTCTCCATTGTTTTGTCAGGAAAGGCAGACCTTGGAATGCAGGAGTGATTCTCTGGACCCTTCTTAGTCCACAAGGCACTGAAAGCTACTCCTACGATGTCTGACGTCCACAATGTTGGCTCGCCATCGATGATCCAGGCGGGAGAATCACGAAAGACACTGTAAAGCCTCATGTTCTGGGCAACTTTAAACAGCAGGATCAATCAGAGGCTCTGTTTCAAACAGACCAATGAGGTTTGGAGAGTTTGGATCACAGGGGCATGTGCTTTGTGCACAACCAAACCTTCTGTACCGGCACGTTGCTTGGAGCTGGGGCTCGACGGTGTTTTACTAGATGTTTATTTTGGTCCTAAAGTGCACAAGTTGGTTTCCACTGCTGGCGACAGAGATGAAGACGGTGCTGCACAAATAGAAGAGACATCTCATCGTCAGCTGCAGGGAGCAATGGTGGTTGGTAGCCCAGGGATGCCACAAATGGAGAGAGACCAGTGGTGGAGGAAGTCGAGATGTTCTGGGCGTATTCCAACCAGGTAAGTTACGTGCTCCAGGTGGATTGGCTGGGGGAAGCTGTGCACCAGAGAACTGGCTCCAGTTCCTGACTGGTATGCTCAGCTTGCCCGTAAGTCTGAGGATGGACACCAGAAGATGCATCAACAACTGACCAACAACTGACCTGCCTCTAGGGCAGAAGGGAGTTGTGGCAGAGCAACGAAGTGTGCAGACTTGGAGAAATGGTCAAAAATGGTGAGAAAGTCTTAGCCAGGGTGACCTAGGACCAGAGGAGACTGGTTACCACAGAGGGAGAGGCCTACAGGCTTGGTTTGGTGGGTGATGTCTGGAAGGCGAGTTCGAGCCAGATCTTCTGGGGAAACACCCCTGGGAGGTGGAACTTCGAGAAGACCCCCTGGGAGTTGTAGTCTCTGTGACACGAATCCTCCCAAATGTGATCGTCCATTTTGAAACACATGAAAATGAATGAATCAGTTGTATTAGGTAAATCTTTAGCTGCTAATTCACTTGTCCAGTTTTACTGAACAGTGGCCCAGAGGGTCTTCTCCTCCCAGCCTCCTCAACCGAAATCCAAAAATCTGCTGAATAATCTGCCACACTTTCCCTGTGAGGGTTTGAACACTCCTGAATCAGCATAGCAAACTGCCTGTGCCCACCTCAGAGCAACAAGTGGGAAAGCAATCTTAGCTTTGTCAGAAACATGTTTGGCTCCATCAGGTGTGGGGAGAGCGCTCTCGGCAGGTGGAGGCGACGATGGTAGATCTTATCAGAGGGCTGGAATTATTTGGCCTGATTCTTGTGTGGATGAGACTCAGACGCAGACTCGGAATAAAAGTTAACAAGAAGTAAGACCTACCCTTGTAAGAGAAGCTGCGGCTAACACACACAAAGAGAGGGGGAGAGCAGAGAGGCTGGGTGAGGCAGCACAGAAGAACAACAACAACAACTGCACCATGAAACCTATATTTGAACGCAAAGATCTGCAGGACAAAATTGATATTTTTTCCACTGACTCAACACTTACGTTTCCCCTGAGATAAAGAGATCCCGTCGAGCTGCGCGTGAATAATGAAAATGCTCGTTAATACAACCCAGTCTGACTTTATTGCAGCTTTGTGTTTGCACAGGTATGTGAACACCTCGGCATTTCAGGGAAGTCTGAAGAAGCGAGTCCGTGTGGAGCTTCTGTTCCCTCTTTCAGTGTCCCAGCAGAACTAGGTTGCCTCTCTTGGGGTTACAGACTGGGACCCTGTGCTGGTCCTCTCAGCAGTGTCTGTGCATTAATCAGGGAACTTGGCACATAATGAACCTCTAGCCAATGCAGGCTATATGTGCCAGACTGCAATGCATGTATAGAAATTAGAGGCATTTTGATGCAGTCAGTTATAAAACTGCTGCAAACCACAACAACAACAAAGTCCTGTAAAAGTTCCCAAATCCAAGAAACAAAATCCAAGAAGCACTCAGGGAAACACACAAGTCAGACAAGCAGACAGAACACATGGCTTTTTATACTGGGAACACTAAGGGTTAACAAGGGGAGCGGAAAAAGCCGGGTAATAAAGACACAGGTGACGCCAATCGAGGCCGACAGACAGGAGAAGCTAAACTACAAACAAGTCACAGAAGACAAACAGCTACCAAAATAAAACAGGAAGTCACTTGACATAAAAAGGGGGAACAAGGGGGGTTATGAACCCTAACCTGATGGTCGTCGGTCTGTCAGTGTCAGCTCTGTGCTGCACTGGCAGCCTTTCCACGGCCTGCCCACCTGTCACCGTGTGGAATCAGGGATCGGTACCAGCTCCCACCGTGACCCTGAACCGGACAAACGCTCATTCGATTTGCTCTCCAGCGTCTGACTTTGTTCCCGTCCTCTTTCTTCTGAAGGTTCTTTGGGGACAACGAGAACAATGAAGAGCTCAGAGCCACTGTAACCTGCAGCGTCTGAGGGGCCGGTCAATACTATTGAGCGCACTCTGGTTGGCCTGTAATTAGGACAGTGATGAATGGGGTCAGCACGGACATTCAAAGTGTGTCTGTTATTTCAGTAAAGGAGCTTCTCGTTTCCCAACGATGATAAATTGTCCCTTATAACAAGCTCCGCCCATTATCCCTTATTGACTAAGTGAAAAATATGACTCTGAAAGTGGTCAGCGGTGCTCAGTCGAACATATTACCTGGGCCTATACGTACATAAAGTAAGTGTGCAGCAGTATTATTAATATAACTACAGTAATGTTACCAGATATGTTTCTTATTCATTTATTTTCAAAACTGTTTGTCAGCTGGGAGACAACTGGGGCTCAAATAACTCTGTCATTCTGTTATTCTGCAGCCGAGGAGTCGCTGGGATCACCAGCGCCCCCTGCCATGAGGCACGACCACTGCATGCCTCACCTAGTGTCTCTGCAGCAGTTTTATGATCTCTCAGCACTACAGTACAGTTGCTGATTAACAACACTGTGCATTATATACACCAGCTAAAATATGGAAATTTAGTTCATATAGTAAAAGTGTTGGAACATAATAGCGACATTCAGAGGGACAGCAACACGGTCTCACTGCATAGCATGCAGCACAGTTAGCG
>VOQJ01007744.1:12163-22860 GCA_015052665.1 Apistogramma diplotaenia
CCCCCTTTTCTTCTCCTTCCCGCCCCCGCCCTTTCCCCCCCCCCCCCCCCCCCCCACCACCACCACCACCACCCCATTCCCTGATGAGTGAAGATGCGTTTGAGGAATCTCACCGTTAGCTGAACCTGCTAAGATAAGATGAAACACAGACACGGGGCATCTTTCGATCATATTCTGTCTCACCGGTGGTCTGCTTCTTCCTTGTATCCCACACCCCACCCATCTCTCAATCTCTCTTTTGAATAGCAAGAACAGAAAAGTGTGTGTGTGTTGGGGGGGGGGGGTTGCTGTGTTCCTCGCTATATAAAAGCTCAATCACATGCTTCTCCCTCTCCATAAAAGCGTGTACCATATTCTCTGTGAAATACTACCAAACTGCTTGGCTGTATAAAGAAGACGCAGAACAGCCTCATGTTCCTGAAACAGAGAAAACAGAGAAAGAGTGAGATAATGAGATAGACCGGGTAGGAGAGACAAAGAAAAAGAGGACATGACATTGTTTTGCTATAAGACTGGCCGTCGTTCATCAGTCTGTAAGCAGCATGGTGTCCTCCATCTCACTCTCCCCGGTTATTTTTACCAAAGTGCTGCTGCTTTGATCAAGACGACATCACAGAAAAGAAGATGGGCATGAAGACATTGAGAGGGGGTTAATATTGCAACACAATTGACGGCTTGTCACTTTTTAGCTCCCAGGCACCAACATCACCAAGTAGTTAGTTAGGTGCTGGAGAGAGTAAGATGGAGGGGGGTAACACACAAACACACCCACACGCACACACACACACACACACATGCACACACATACAGACAAGCACCTTCTAAACCCTTTTGTGTGCTAAATAAATAACAACCACTGTAAATTGGTGTTTTCCTGTAGTGTGCGGCTGCTCCCGGGATGTATTTTTCATGTCAAGGCATTTCAGTGGTTTAGGAGCGTAGCATGTACAACTAATGAATTTAACCCCCCAAAACTGTGCGTAAACACACAGTTTTGCTCTGCTCATGCACGCACACACTGGGAAGGGAGTCAACTATTTACCTGACCACAGGTGCATTGCATATGAGGCGGCTGATTCCCGCCCACATCTTCCTCTCCACACAATTGTTCTCCACCCACCAGGATCCAAGGGAGGTGCCAGGGGCAACATCAGCCTATAATCATAAACTATCAAGAGACACGGAGGGAGAGGAAAGCTCACCGTCGGGCGACTGATCTGCAGTGTTTCGCTGACAAGCCTCACATGTTTGCTAGATTTGTTTTTTGTTCTGTTCGCTTGTGGTAAACACTCACCTCTTGTAACAGGCAGCTACTACCTCTGTCACACCGAGGCTGTCAACACAACGTTCACTTGCACTGTAATCCGCATCACACTGAGCTGTACAACATACAGACACACACGTATGAGGTATCCTGTATTTATGAGCAAAATAGATGTACTCAGAGGCGGCTTAAATGCATATAAGAGCTGTTAAAGTGGTGTTTATGGGAGGCATTTGCACAGTGTTCATACACACACATACATGCACACACTCCTACGAGGCACTTCTCTCCCACAAATACACTCAATATGCCTTCCTGACTTTAAAAAAAAAATGAAAGAAGGTTGATTGAGGCAAAACAAGAAAGGCTGTTTTTTTTTCCATATTTCCTGTTTCAATAATTAATATGCATGAGTTTTATGGCCGCTTAAGATGCGATCAATTATTCATTAACAGCATGTTAATTGCATCCACAGTCGTGAATATTTAACCAAACACTAAATCAATGAGGTCGAATGAGCAGCAATATGGACATTTTATAAGCTTTGCCAAAAATTAGGTTAGGCTTTAATGAAAACAGCAGAGAACAGATTGAAAAGGGACAAAATGTGAAGAAAGAACCAGCCTCACAAAAAGAAGTTTGTGTTAGAAAGCAGACAATTGGAATAAATGCAAGATTGTTGACTTGTAATTTTATAGTGAGCGACTCTTAGCCTTTTCTCCCGCTTTGTCTCTTTTTTTCTAATCTCCTTTTTTAAATGGAGAGGATGTAATCTCTTCATCTTTGCCCACTGTAGCCAGCCTTTTTTCACTCTCAAAGACTCCAGACTCCTTTGTCCTGGATCTTTGTGTGCTTGTGTGTGTGTGTATGTGTGTGTCTGTGCGTGTCACAGCAGTGTCTGGACAGTGACATTTCTCTGCTTGGATAACCATCGCGCCCTCTGTCCCTCTGTCCCTCCAGCCATGACGCAGGGTAATGTCACCTGTCAGTCTCAAACTCCTACTTACAACCGCTGTCCCCCCTCAACTCCCCCGCCCCACCCGTATGGAACTTCACCACCCGTCCACCACCCTCTCACCATGACCCGAACTGCTCCTTCCCTGGACCTCACCTGGGGTACAAAGCCCTCACCATCTTCCTTTTCCTGCTCCTTTTGTGCTCCTCACCACTACCTCATATGACTTCATATCCTCCTGCTCTTTCATTGCCTTATATCCAAATGGCAGCCCCACCCTTTCTTCCCCTCTATTTGCCCCGAGGACCCCAGAATATGGCATAGGAAGACAGCACATATAGCACTAGGCAAAGGCAGGGGTGGGAAGTTGACTTTTTGCCTGGACCCAGTTGCATTGTGCGCCTGTTTTCAATTATTCTCCTGGCACTGGCAGAGTGGAGGTTTATGCATTATATGGGAATGTAATTGACTATAACTGCCCTCTTAACATTATCCAGGTGTACTAACTGAGTGTGTGAGATTAGGCCCCGGGTCTTGGCTGTTATGGAGTGTTGGCCTGTCTGTGGGGTTGTGTTGTTGTTGATGTATTTATACCCTAGTCCTGTGCGGTGACGCCCATTACCACCACATTTAGATTTGCCTTTTACCCGTGGGTTGCTGTGCATGTCTGTCTTTATGTATGCACACCCGTTTGCCCCTTTGTGTAACTTCCATCATGCATCTGCCTGTGTGCATGTAAGAATGAGAGGGAAAGTAAAGAAAAGGCAGGATACAGATACAGCCTGCTTCAAGGGGGGCCTGACTTTACAAGGACAAAGTCAAAATGGGCCCATTCACAAGGCTGACACGCTGTGATTTGTATGTATAGTAGTGTGCAGCCTGCAGGGCACTAGCCCAGAGGCTATCACAGACACCCAGACCAGTACACCAGCAGAGGGAGGTGATGGAGGCGAATGGAAAGTGTGTGTGTGTGTGTGTGTGAGAGAGAGTGTTTGTGTAGAGGAAGAGGGGTGTGTGGTGGAAAAAAAGAAGCATCAACAAGCTGTCAATCAAGCACTAGCCACAGCTTGTCACTCCTCGATAGAGCTCATCCGGGGGAGAATGGGAGTCCCTGGGACCCCGAGAGGAAAAAGGAGCAGGCACTAGAGGGGCGGCGGAGGCAGCAGGGAGGAGGTGACTGTCTGTCTGTCTCAGTGACTCAAGCTTGATTTGATATTTGATACCGAGCATGTGGCATTTGAATGCAAATCTATTTTGATTGTCTCACCGTCTGATAGGGTTAAAAGGAATCTATAGGGGATATGCATGTATGCATGTGTATCAGAGGGCTGGCTGGAGACATTCACATAGACAATATAAGAAAGGGAATTATTCAGATGGATCATATTACTGACCATTTTGCCTGCATCAGGCATTTTGTCCTCTCTCTCAAAGCGATATACAGATATTAAATAGAATAAATACAAAAGGTAAGAAGGTCAGAGGTTACAGAAATGTGTTTTGTAGTCATCATCACCTCCTTAATGTTTTAGTAGAACTGAAGGTGTTCATGTTGAAAAATTTAACTGTGTGTGCAAACATGATGTTCATTTGAAAAGCTGAGCCTGTGCAGGATAATTGTTGTGCCTGTATGCATGTGGAGGATTGTGTTTAAAAGCAAGCATGCCAAGTAGGTAGACAGACGGACAGATAGATGGATGGATAAAGTCGGTATTACTGCAGTATGGAAATCTGAGGCTCAGTTCCCCTCCCAATTAGAGTAGTGACTTCTGAAATGCCATAATACCCATTAATTAGCAGGCTGCTATTTTCTCAGTGATTTGGCTAATTAGTCTGCGAGGCTCTACACTATCTGGACCATTATTATTGGGCTGAAGCCATGCAAACACACTCGCTCGCACGCACGCCCGTGTTCGACTCGCTGCACAAACACCAGTATACACACCGTGCACCTTACAACTGGAAGCACAGTTAAGACTAATTTAAGTGGCATCATTATTTGCTTGTGGGGCTGCATGTGAGCGTTCCAGCTAAAGAATGGTTTGATGAAGACTCTGGACTCTGAACACGGCCCTCTTCGTTAGCTATATGCTCGCGGTAATGTGGTACCGATACTGGTAAAAGCCCATCCTACTGTGAGAAACATAAGGGAAGCGTTTAAGCCCTCTGTAATGACTTGGCATGTGTGTGTGTGTGTGTCTGTGTGTGCAGCTCTCTCGCTTTGCTTCGACAGTCCATCAGTGTCTCCCACTGGACAGACAGGCCACTGACACAGCACCACAAGGCCAGGAAACCTCTTCAATCACTCCCTCACTTTTCCTTCTCTGTCAGGCAGCAGAAAGGCGTGATTGATCTGTTGTTTCATCACCACCATGATAAAAGAAAGAAGTCGCGCTGGAATAAAAAACAAAGAGGCTCTTCCTCTTTTTGTTGCCATTTTCTTAAACTTTATTAATCACCTTCATCAATAGCACGGCCCCATTCCCGGTGATCTTATAGCTCGTGTGCGCGCGTGTTTGCGTGCACGTGTGTGAATGTATGCTCGCACTCCTTGCAGCACGATGAACTTCATAAGTGTCCCATCACCACTTTAATCAAATTACTTATGAACCAAAATTGACAGTTTTCATTAATTATAAAGGATTATTCTAATTGCGATTCAAATTTATTCATTTAGAACAGACGGCATTCAGTAATGTTTCAGGAAATTTGCATATTAAATGGAGAGGGTACGCTATTAGCTATGCTAATGTATGCATGATTCCTTATTTTGTGATTGGTGGGCCATATGTAGCAGGCTGGGGGTGTGCAGGTGAGGAATCTAGAAGGAGCTGTAATATGTTTGATAAACACAGAGGGATGCAAGGCCAAAACATGCACGTTCACATGTATATGCACACAGACACACACACACACACACACACACACACACACACACAAACTGCTGGAAGTGCTACATCTGTGTTCAGTATCAATCTCCCTCTGTCTGTCCTCTGTCACATTTTCTTCCTCTGTCTTACATTTTCTTGGTCTCCCCCGCTCCCTGCTTCCACATTCCTCCCTCAAGACCCATTGGAGGGAACAACTTTTCACCCGAGAACAAACATGGCACACTAAATACGTTTCTGATTTCTGATCCTGCTGCATTTAGAAACATAACCTTGAGCCTGTGTACAGTCACAGTCACAGTTATGATTTAATATGGTGTTTAAATGGAACAAAAAGAAAGAACTTTTGCAAGCGGCACATTTATCCCCACAATGTATGGGGCCAGTCCAGGGTTGACACAGTGCTCTTTATCAAGCTATATATAGTCGATGCATTATGCATTAAGTTTAACATGTGCTTAAATCAACACTATTCAATATGAATGCATCAGTCTTTAAGTAAGGCAGAGAGGAGAACAGTTAAGGTAAATGACTGCACGGGGAGGTACACAAGCAGGCTGAGGGGCCTGGTCACACAAACACACACACACACGCACGCGGTCACACACAGCCTTCGGCTGTGCGCCGGTGTCAACCCAGGCTGATGACAGGGCCATTATTCACTGGTCAGTCCCATGAGGGCAGGGTTTGGGCTGGACAGGGTAGCAGCACGTCCCAGCATGGCAGGACAGCGCTGAGGTGAGAGGGACCAGGACCCTTCATTACTCCTATGGTTGGGGGCATCGAGCCTCTCTCTCTCGCTCTCTTTGTCTCTGTCTCCATCAGATTAATGGGCCAGGCCCGACAGAGGAAGTGTTTCAATCAGTGCCGCCTGCCAAGATTGTCCATCACCTAGACAGCCTCCTATTCATCATGGCTTTGATACACAGGCGCACATACACACATGCATGCACAGATGTTTATTTGATTGCATTTTTCCGCTGGCGCTGTGGTGTAAAGTCAGCCCACAGGTTGAGATCTTATCAGGCTACAAGTTGTTGAACCCAGCACTCTTTTCTCCGTCGCCAGGAAAGATCTCATTTCCTTGTCTTTCAATGCTCACTGCACAACTTCTGAGCTGAATTTTGAATGATCTTTTTCGGATGAAATGGATGAAACACAATTGGTTAAGTGTCTCTGGGACTTCTGTCCCCAAGCTGGGACCGGAGCTCCGGCTCCGGGGGAAAGCGAGGAGAGATATCTCCCAAGCAGAGCCGCTCCCCGAGCGGCAAAGGCACAGCATGGATCCCCCCTCTGACCGGCCATCTCCCTCCTCCTGGGTCCATTTGTTCTGAGAAATATTTAACGACGGGGCAAATTCAACCGACATGACGTGCACACACATTGAGTAGATAAAGAGGAGGATGGGACGATGCACGGAGTGAGCTGGAAATGAATTTTTCAGCGCAGTGAGATGTTCTATTTGAATAAATCATGACACTTAAGATAGACATGAGGGCAATATAGAGGTGCCCGCCACTACTTTGAGGAGTAGCACTCCAAAGGACTGAAGTGTGTGTGTGTGCGTGCGTGCGTGTGTGTGTGTAAGATACAGGGAGAAAATTGCCTTTCTTTGTCCATCTACTCCAAAGTTTTTGTGTTCAAATTTTTTTTAAACATATTTCCTTAAATATTTTGTCTTTTTAGTGAAGTCACATTGATTTATCTTTCTGTCCGACAGTCATGTTGAAGTGGATGTTTCTCTTCCAGTCTATCTGAAGTGGGCCATTGTAGACTATTACAGCCTGGTGCCCGAGACCAAGGGCCAGGCCCAGAGACAGACCTGGTTCTGGATTATTAATGTCCCCCTCCTGTGGAGCCAGGCCGCCTCCCCCACCCAGTGCCCCCCACTACACCCCTGGGGTCAGCCTGCATGGCTCCTGGTGCAAGGCCCCTCTCATAAATCTCCCTAAATTAGTGTGTGTATGTGTGCATGCGCGTGTGTGTGTGCCTCCATGCTTAAACATATACTGCAGGCAGGGAGACAGGTCACCACAAAAACAAGCCAGTCAGGCTCTCGGTTGAAGTGTCAGTGATGCATGGCGGAAAGAGTGCAAGAAAGAGTTGCAGAGAAAAGAAAGAAAATGAGAAATGAAACACGAGGGGAGGAAAAGAAAATATACAAAACAGGAGTTGAGGAAGATATTTGATTCCGTGAGAGCGCCGGACTTCACTTTTAGTTTAGTTGCCTATTTATTACTCCTTTTTCCCCTCTTTTTTTGTCCTGCAAGATTATGTTTGCTCACAAATATTTACACTTAATTTGAATCTCCCTCTGATTTCATTAGGATTGATTTCCTGAACAAATCTTACTGCTTAATTGCCGAAGTGCAGGAACTTCCATCCTTCTACCTGCCTAGATTAGTTCAACATGTCCCATGGTGGTAACAGGCATGGGGAAGTGCTGTTGTGTCACTTAGTTAACCCCCGAGACAAATGGCTCCCCTCCGGAGCACAGTGAATTACACACCTCATGAAGCATATTAGGAGCCAGACACAGGGCTTTTCTTCTGGAGATGATCTGTACAGCAGAAATGGATGGAGGCAGAGAAGAGGGCTGAGTTATGGTATCACCCGCAGCCATTTTTACAGCACATCAGCATCAGAACAAAACAGAGAGAGCGGCACGAGGAGGGGCAAAGAAGAAAGAAATGAGGCGCAAGGATGTCCAACAAAAGGTGGAAAAGATAAATAAACTAGAGCTGCAGAGGAAGGCAAAAACCACAGTTGCAAAGTTATCTGTGTTAGGTTTGACAAGGAAAACAACTCTTTACCTCATTTGTGGCTAATGTGGCAAAAATATTAGAAAATATAACAGCATTGTCCCTCGGAGGCTTCATTGCTGTTAGCTAATCACTTAGACAATCTTTATCACCACAGTAATAATATTTAGATGCTACAGGGATTACTTAAAAGTTGTGTTATAATTGCTTTCCTTGTTTTGTTTTTTATGGGCAGAGGGTGAGTTTGTGTTTAATTGCTCCAAAGTGACAAATAATGCCCCTTATGATATGATGAAAGTGTGAGATCATTAAATTACTACGCCGACTGGCTGCATGTGTTTATGCGTTCGTTTTCGCTTTTACAAATTTATGCCACGAGGCTTCAAGAGGCCAAGCAGTTATTTTCACAAATTCACTTCCACAGCCATTTCTAGATTTGGGGGGGTAATTACGTGAGAGCAAAATGGTTTTATTTCATTTAATCCAGCCGGCGCAGCAATTTGCACCGGTAATATTTGTAGCTGTGGAGTCTGCACAGTAAAACAGCTGAAAACCACAAGAGTTTCACATGCAAAAGGTAGAGGAGGCAGCAATCGAAGCATGAATCAGTGTGTATGTGTGTAAACCAACTGAAAAGTGATGTCTTCAGAGAAAATGCTGCTTTATTTTTCCTTTATTATGTGTAAGACTTTAAAACATCATATGCAGGGCCAAGAATATAACAAATGTAGGAATATAAATACAGAGGCAAGGAGCCCAAATCCCCAAACACACAGAAAAAGCTGAGCTTTTGCTATTTTCTACAAATGTTATACAACTAGATACTTATCTAAAAGCTGTTTCAAAGCTTTTTCCCGCATATTGTATAAAATATAAAAAATAAAATAAGGATACTGACTTTGGTAGAAGGGAAAATATGGGTATTGAGCCGGATAAGAATTGATGTGACCACAGATATTGTGCTTGGTGTCACCAATTTCTGCTTTGCCTTTTTAAGTTGGACTGAACTACCCTTACAACCCCACGGTGTGCATGGAGCGAGAGACAAGCAACAATTGTTCGACATCAAATGGGTTCCTCATTGATCAACACGCAAAGAAAACAGGATAATAGGGAGCTGAAAGGAGCAAATGAGAGAATTACAAAGCTATCTGTCCATATTTACCGGTCAGCTGTCAATCAGATTATCCATAAATCCGTATGGTAATCTCCTTGCTAATGCATATCAACACACATTGCTCTCTATCCACCCCACTCCCACAGCACACACCCACACTCTGTTGATCCATGTAAATGTGTGCGGTGATGATTCCAGTCCCTCGGCTCTCCCTGGGAGATGAGATGGAGCACAGAGGAACCAGCTCACTGCAGTTTTGTAATGTTTCCACGCGGCTGATTCGAGACACCTTAAGTCATGTAAATAATGAATCAGATGATCCACGCATGTGGGAGATCCACATGCTGACATATAGTGCAGCGAATGAGGCACGCTGACTTTCTCTGGTTCTCAGAGCAGTCTCGCATTTTCTCGTGGAGCACCCCCTCCTGCAAACTCTAATATTTAACCCTCTGATTTGGTCACCTCTGACTCGGCTGACCCTAACTTTTCTCCTTGCACTTATCCATCATCTATTCATCATGAATAGCAGAGGAGGACAGTTGGGGAAAAGCGCAGAATCGATGAATTAAACAGGAGGTGCAGCCAGGAAGGTGGAGTATGTTGGACAAGTGGAGGTAGGCCACAGCTGTCTATGAGGCTGCTCCCTGACCTCGAGGAGATAAGAAAGTTGGGAGACCCTCAGTCTGTGGGGTCTAACAGCCACTGTAAAAAAAAAACTCCATCTCTCTGCTTCATGAATTATTGAGATATTGGCCTACAGCTTCTAAAATATACAGGAGGGTGGTCTGTCTCTCCTTTCAGATTTCACATACTGTCTACCTCATCTTTCTGTCTGTGTTTCTATCTTTCTCTTCTCACTTTCTGCCTCCTTCTCAGTTTTTTCCGTCTTTCCCCCTCTCATTTCAATTTGGCCCCTCGCTCCAGCGAGACTGTAAATCAGAGCACAAACAAAGCCAAAGAATAAAACGGAGCATCAGAGAAAGACAGTTTGTTATTGAGAGCATAAGAGGCTTTTTCTTCTTTTACTTCAAGAGCAGCATCTACCACTAACCAGCTGTCATGCATTTAAAAGTTGTCAGGGATAAATTCACGAGTTCTTGTGTTACATCAGATGCTTATAATGCACACAGCAGTAGGCTGGCCCTTGGAATGAGACACAACTCTAGCTTGTCCATTTATCTTCTTTGCCCCTCTTTTTTAGTACCCCTAGATGAAGCAATTGTCCAAAGCTACTTACTGTTTCTCTTGACATGTTTCTGTGTGTGTGTGTGTGTGTGTGTGTGTGTGTGTGTGTGTGTGTGTGTGTGTGTGTGTGTGTGTGTGTGTGAGATGCGTTCACTCTTGCATGATTATATCTAAGGCAGTTGGCTCCAAACACGCTGCCCAGTGCAGAATCCTAGCCATAACAAATGAACAGAGGGGAGAAAATAAGACATATGAAAGAAAAGCTGAGCAAAGGAGTGATTCTCTCACTGGCTGTTCGAGATCTGTATTGTAAGCAGTTTCAGCTGTCAGCACTTCTTTGAGCTACCTCAAAGGGAAGAGGAGGTGGGGGGGGGGGGGGGTTGTAGTTTTTTTTTTCCCCTTTTGAGGGTTCCTGTTTATTTGTACATGGTGCTGTTTATTTTTGCGGTTCATTTGATTTTTTTTTTTTTTTTGGGGGGGGGGGGGGGTTTTTTTTTTTTTTTTTTTTATTTTTGTGTGGGGG
>VOQJ01007752.1:8028-19667 GCA_015052665.1 Apistogramma diplotaenia
TTTTGGGCAGTCATGACCCAAACCCCCCCCCGAAAAATGCAAATTTTGAGGATTTCCCCCCCCCCCCCCCCCAAGGCCTGTAGTATACTTGCAGTGATGCACATGAAAAATATCAATGCAAAGAATATGCAGGAATAATTAGCACATTAACACACATTTACAAATGAAACACTCACCAGGAAAATTATGGAAACTGTATGATATTGTCGCTCAAAGAGAAAAAACTGCCGTCTTTATCAAATTTTTCAAAAATATGCAAAATAAGGCATCAGATCAGCTTAGAAAGCAATTTGAATGTTGGAATTATCGACATTAATGAGTCACCAGACTTGTGTGAGCTGCCGGCTGTGCATTATTGGAAAATCCAGTCTCACTGCTGTGACCCATCTACTTCCTTTAATGGAAAACTTTCTACATTTACAAGTCAGTGTTCATGCATGTGTGTCTCTTAACCAGCTGTACATGCATAAGGTGTGTGCGTGTCTAAGAAGGATATGGTATAAAAAGAAACCCCAGGACTCATAAAATATGTAACACAACCCGTTTTGCAGATTTTCCAATTGGAAACATTGGTGCACACAGACTCCATGTGCACCCACATGCTGGTATGCTATCATGTATTTAAGCATGAGTTTTGTAAATGTGTCTTCACACTGTTTCAGTGTGCTGTTGCATGTTTGTTATATCACTCAGCTTCTTAAGGCTTTCACTGTGTGACACGAGAGGGGCCATTTGATTTAAGCGTTACCTAAAATACTCATATACACACTGTTTTCTGGAGAAGTAAACTTCTCTGGGACCTCTGTTAAATGAAATTCAAATATCTGTAATGCTGCCCACCCATTTGGGGGGTTTAGTGTTAATGCATCTGATTAAAACGTGAAGTTTATTTTACCTTATGTAAAATATGCTTACTGCTGCTGGTGGCAATACTAACTTTGACTTCCTCTAAGTAGATGATGTAATTGCTTGTGCTGACATCATCAATAGTAATTTGAATTAAGGACTATATTTCCTACAATGGAAAATTATCAAAATTATTTAACCTGTGTTCACAGCAAAGCCAAACCTTACAGTCAGAAGTATATAATTCACCACTCTAATGATATTTAGTAGAATCTGTATAATATAAATAAATTATTAACATGCATGAAAAGATTTAAATATATTCTCATTCTCAGGTCAGTTACCAATCGTAGTGAATTACTGCCCTATCTCATCTCTTCTATAAATATATGTCTTTTGCAGTAGGACTCCTTGAAACAGTGTTTTTTTTTTCCCATTCAGCTTTTAGTTTTCAGTTCCTCGTGTCCCTTCACATCCCCCTCTTTTTCAGCTTAGAGGCTCCAGAGATCTGCAGTCTGTTAGCTCTCTCACAGCGTTTCAGCTGACATCACCAAGAACTCACTTTACCAGTCTAGCAAAGTGCCTGGCATCGACGGAACGAACACAGCATTTTCTCACACACAATGGATTCCCCCGAACTCACAGAACTCCCATAATGACCAAGTCTCTCAACCCATGGCTATGGTTGATGTTTGGCTTGCACTGTTGCTGATATAGCCCCCTCCTCCTGCTCTCTCCTTTCAAGTCCACCCATTTGACAAAGTGAAAACAGCAACAAAAACACAAACAAAAACCTCCCCCAAGCTCAGGCACGCACAGCCAAACCTGACATTCTAATTAGTTTTAAAAGTAATTGCTCGAAATGATTAGTTGAGTTGGGCCACTTTCCCTTGTTACCTCTGAATTGGAAATATAATTGTGGCGGACAGTAATTGGCCAGCAATAGACTGTTGGTTATTGTAGTCTGTTGTGGACGGCTGCATCATTACCAAGGCTTGGACACAATTCAGCTTTTGAACTACAGTGACCGAAGAGGAACACAAACACACACGCACGCAATGGTCTGCTTCCCCATGCCAGCTCTCCATCACCACTCGGGCCCATGCCCCGCTCTAAGGATCTAAGTTCCTCTTTCTTTGTCCCCTTCCTTTGTTGTCCCTGCCCTCATGTACCTTAGGGGCAAATGGACTACTTGTTGGGAGAAAGAAATGCTATGAACTCCAGCCCGGAGCAGAGAATCTACAGCTTGTAGATGGAAAAGGATGGAGCTACAGAGAGTAATCGGAGAGAAATGCAAGACAGGACTCGAGAGTTTGCTTCTTGGTTTGATGAAGTAACAGAAAGTTGAGAAGCTGCTTTGGTGAATGACATCTGAGCTTTTTATCTGACACCAACGTGACTGCAATGGCATGCCCGTATGTGTGTGTGTTTGTGTGTTTCTTTGTGCATGCTCTCGCTGTTATTGCCAGGATCAGCCTCTGTCTGTTTATGTTTGTTGTACAGAGTTTCCTTTGCTAAATTGTCTGGAAGCCGAACAGGCCCCATCAGTAAACCAGGCAGAAAGGGCTGCGTATCCCGCTACGGGATCCAGGACATGCCAGGGGGACCACGTACACACATGCACACAATGAGAGTACCTTATTCTCTCTGACTCACAAGCGCACATCAACTCACTAATTAACAATTAGAGAGAAAGACAGACAGGCTTTAGGATGCACATACATGTATATAATGGTGTAAAAGGTACATGTTGCACCAAATCTCTGTGTATAAAGTACATATCAAAGTGTATAATAGTGTGTGTGCTACTGCTATATTATGATATTACTATGAAACTGAGATTAAGCTGGGCTTATAATGTTTCACAACAAACTGTGCAAATATGCATCTTCCAATTATGCACTACCTCTCTCTGCTACACAAAAAGGTATATAGGTCAGGGCTGTCAGACTAAGGATTCTATCACCACCCCTCACCCTTCTTCTTTTCTGCATCACTCCTTGCCTGAGGGTTGAATTCCCATACCTCTTCCATTTGGACCCTCAGTGCGTGTACTGTATGTACAGTAGTGGCCTCACACCCCATACGCATCCCTCCCATCCATTCCATTAGAGGGAAGAAGCACTCACTCTGTTCACTGCCTTTTTGGGTGGGCGGGGCAAAGGGGGGGCAGGCTAATGTTCCACACCATGTTTCAACACAAGCAAAAAATATACAAGTATTACTTTTAGTTTACAAGTTCTCATTTCCTTTAATGAAACCAAGCCAAAGTTACGTTTTTCCTTCTAAACAGTCTTTGTTGTTAGTTCTTTTTTAAATCTTTGATTAGTGGACTGTGAGTATTGACAGCCTGCAGTGTGTGATCATCACAACAAACTGACAGTAGGGAGCTCAATAGCCATCCTACCCAGCCTCCAATACCATCTGTCTAGTATGGATCTCTGGAGGTTGAAGTCTGTTGGCTTGGGAGATGTACACACCACAAGCCTCAAGGGCTGGCAGAACAGAGTTGAAGGAGGTGTGTATGCCCCAATTGAAGCTGTTCAGTCATCTTCACACACAGAATGGGGACTGGTGGAGTATGCCCACTCTTTCTCATGATGTCTTTCACTGTCTTTCGCCCTCCCTCACACACACACACACACACACACACACACACACACACACACACACACAGAAAAGCAAAAGTGATCAAACGCAACTGTGATGTCTTAATTAAGAAGTACTAACAGGCTTGATTAAAAGGAGGGAATGAAAGGATCCATCAATGAAAGGAGCAATTCCCTTATCAGCTAACAGCAACGCAAGTGGACGGGAGGAAAAGTGAAGAAAGAAAACAGGAGGCATCAATAGAACAGCAAATATGCAAACAGAGAAGGAACTGAGGCATGACTGAATTCATACAGCAGCGTGATTGATATCACTTCAACTCTTCAATAAAGTAGCACCAAGTAAAAGTTCAGTGCAATAAAGACCGTATAGGTTTTCATAAGGGGTTTCCTTCTGGTGAGCTATAGCTTGAGGATGAAGATATTTTCATTTGCATGCAGCGGTAAAAGAGACGTTTGGTTGTCGGAGTAATGTGGCTGCATGTGACCCAAGTTTACTTTTGGGTCACAATCTCCACCATGGATATGAAAACAAACAAACCAGGCCATTACCAACGATGGGTGGTTCTCTTACTCTCTTTCCCCACACCTCCCGCTCTCCACTTTCACGTGTCTTTGCACTTTTAAAGGATTCAATTAACCTGAAATGAACTAAGGAATCAAGCAAAAAGATACCGCCTGTCTTCCATCCACTGCCCCATATTCAGCTATTCTCCACTCCAGTTCCCTTTTGTTCCTTCTGCTCCTTCCAGCTATTTCTCATCTTCCTTTTTCTCAACGCGCAACAGTTTGAGAAAATACAAGCGAGGGCGAACGCTGTGCTCAGTTAAAGAAAAAAACAGAAAAAGAGGAATAAAGAAAAGCTTGAAAAGAAGGTAGGGAATTTGCTGTTGCCCAGTATAAGAGTGTCATTTTACAGCATCGGATCTTTTCTTGAAGTCTCCACTGGCCAGAAGAAGAAAAAGAAGAAACTTTGCCTTTCGGTAAATATATGAAAATAAAAAAACTTACTTGTGCATCTTTATACAGGACCCTTTATGAAGGTAATTTGCTATCCTAATTTCATCCTGAAAGCAATACGAAGATGAGGGCAGCTTAAGGAAACCCTTGTCCTCAAAGGGACACATTTTGAATGAGACATCACTCAACAACAATTTGAAAGCTAATCCAAAAACACATTTTTCCTTAATCACTTATAGCTGCAAGAGCATGAGAAGTGAGAAGAATTAAAGAGCTGAGAAAACAGAGGCCCAAAACCTGTAAACTAAAAACAAAATCTCATGTTTCGTTTTAGAATTATTTCCTTCACTGATTTTTTTTTTTAAGCATTTGTGAGATTTTCAACATATTATAGCAGGAAACAACTATTTGCTATAGAAAGATGGTATCTTTCAAGAATAAAGTCACATCCTCAGTGTGTCGTACCTTCTGTTACGGCTGCTTGTGCACGTTAATGCATGTGAGCCATATTATATTATTCACCTGATGCACTGTAAAAATGAGATGCTAGAGCCCCCAAATTAAGTGCATTTAATAAAAAAAGAAGAAAAATTGTAGAAAATAAGTGGATGTGTTGTAGTGTGCGGACTATGTTCTGAACCCTTGAGTTTAGCATTTTCACTCTTGTCATCCTATAAGTGCCTATTAATTTTACATTTCAACATAAAAGTTGATGCTGTTAAAGGAACTTCCACATTGTCTTCACTTGGTGACATCTATTTTTTATATATAGTCTTTAAAACACAAAGAATTTTAAATATGCATGATGTATTTGTTCTATTGTTTGCCTGATATAGATCTACTCGCTTTAATTTCAGCTCAGAGACCCTGCTGCAGTTTTCTGCTCTCCACTGACGCACCCCTGTTTTGGTTCTCTGTACTGCATCATTGCATCATTCAATTGGTATATAGCACCTTTAATGCAATGATTTCCACTAGAAACTTGATCCATATTGGGGGGGCTTATTTTACACATCAGAGCTTTTTCGCAGGTCTTGTGAGGTACCACTACAAAAAGATGCATAAAGATTTTGTTTCTCTAAAGACGGCTGCACAAAATCTGGGGATGCACCAATTGGGAAAGAAGGCTACATGTTTGAAAATGTGAAAGAAAGACATCTGCTTGAGGCCCACAGCTTGAGACTTCATTTGCAGCTACAAGCGTCACATCAGCTCCAATCACACTGCTGGCAGATGAGCTGATTTGTGAGCACCCTAAAGTAGGCACCAGATTTTGAGGGAACAATGCAGTAAAAAAAAAAGGTCCACTGCCTCTGCTACCTCACTTTTTAAACCTTTTAAGTAGAGCTCAGTTTGATAGTGTTATGGAGAAAATGGAATCCGAGTTTCCTGTCAGTGCAGTCATTTGAATATGCAATTAAGACTCTTTTCCACAAGTCATCAGATATCGAGCTTATACACTTTACAATTACACTACATATTAACACTGAGATAATACACTTTATATCTGTCCCCATCTCCTCTCACAGAGGCAGCAGACGCACCTCAGCCCCACTGACAACCCACAGCCTGACTTTGCAGTGCTGCATACCTCAGCACAGCTGTCTGTTGTCCGTTTCTTCCGATCTCTGTCTCTTCCTGCCTCACTCCCTGCTTTGTGCCCACTCAGCATGATAATGATATACACCTCTGCCCAGTCATCTCTTTGTAACTCTGGTACAACTCAAAGTATGACAATAAAAGCAACATACTGTATTTTGTGTATCTGTGTAGCCTACCTCAAGTAAAATGCAGCCCAACCTAATGCAGAATATTGGTAAATGTAAATTATTAATGGAAATAAATTCACTTCAGAGTGGGCTGGCCTGTATATTTGGAGCAAACTGCGACAGACATACTTAATCCAGTAGACCTGAGGTGGTGCAAATCCACCATCTTCGTGTTTAACCTTGTTAACATTATTTAAATCATACACAGCTTTTTTATCCACGGGGATTTAGCCACACCAGTAAACAGCCATCGCTCCCTCTATGGAGCAGTATCTTTAAAGGGACACAGTAAGATTACTTGTGTCAGCATTCCAGCTTAATAGTGGCCCTGTGTTGACACACAACAGATGAATATAAAACCTTAGAAAAACAAAGATGCGCTCGAAGCAAAGCCCTGGAAAAATACATTTCATATACACAAATACAGTACGGACACACACGCACACACAATCTTGAGTCTCCCTCCCAGCAGGCACAATCACACTCAGGCAGATAATTCAGTGTCACAGAGAGCCTCGTCTCTGACCCCCTGGCCCCCTCCAGACAGAGGAAGCAGCTGGACAGGGACCCACGGCTGCCTAGAACTCACTTCCCTTGGGGAGCTTAAAGGAGAAGAGTCCCACTCTGCCTCAGAGACTGACCAGCTGAGCATCTACAGCTCAGTATGTGAGTGTACTGCTATGTCCCTGTGTCCAGGTCTAAGTAGGATGAGAAGGCTTTCCAAATGTGCAGCAGTACAATGATGCATTTTTCACCGCCCCGGTGAAAAATACATCATAACTGGCTTAGTTTGGCCCTTGGATCAAATTTCTGTGCTGTGAATATTTAGTTTTTTTTCTATGTGACTGAGTTAGAATTTTTACCTGCACTGATCAGAGGCTAAAAAAAAATTTATACAAATTTATTTTATAAAACAAGGACATGTACCAAATGATGTTTCCTCCTGCAATAACTTCTTTGCATCCCCTTTTAGCTCTTGTTTTTTCTTACACACATGCAGTTTTGTAAAACCTAAAATGGATACAGTATATGACCAAGAAATTTGGGTTTTCCAAACAAAAAATCTCTAGTAGCCGTGATAACCGGAACATGTAAACATACTGAGTGTGAGGCTCGGTATTTTTAAACACACACAGGCACACACAGAGACCCTTACTGAGTGCGTATTAATATTGTATGGTTAAATGGGAATTGCTAACATTTGTTCAATTGCCTTGGCAGCCTAATGAAATATTAAACATTCAGAGTTTTTGTTTCACTGTACCAAGGATGATACCAAGGAAGGGTAAACATGAAATAAATAACATACTTTAAAGACATGCGACACATAATTACATTATATACATAAATATATTTTTAGGTTTTAACGCCCTGACTTGAAACACAGTTATTAATAAAGTGTGCACAATCTCTGACGTAAACATTATGCATCTTTGCCCCTGCTAGCTCTGCCATTAGCAGCTCCACGGAGCTGCAGTGCCACTCACCGCTCACGCACAAGTGTTCTTATAGTGCTGCTGCACACTTACAGTGAACACACTGTAAGATGACCAGATGACAAGAACCTGACAGTTTTAAGTTAATTAACAACGTATGTATGAAAGGAACCCCCTTTCCCCTGGCTCACTTTATATTTCTTCTGTATAAAGTTTTAAAAAAACACTTTATTCAAAAATTATTTAAAACAATGTCATACACAGTAGAAACAAAACAGACAAGTTAATCTGAGTCTGAGTCACTCTGCGTATTAATGATCCGTTCTGTTGGGCTTTCACTCAGGGTCCCAAAACTATGTGGCGGCCAGAGCTGTATGGGACAAAGGGGGACAGAGAAAGAATGGATTAAAAGAAAGGCAAGACTGGCATAAATACATAATACAATAAAGGTTCTTCTAACCATATTGCACACTTTATCACATGATGGTAATATGAATTTTAATGACACCATTGACAACATAGCAAATCCTGTGATTTCATCAGCTGTCGTAGTAGGGCCTCCAGTGGAGTGCTGCTGTCCAATCAGACGGACAGAAGGTTGGCTGACCCGTTTACAGGGTTGTGGTTGATATGACATCCAGTGACATGACAACACAGCAGAATGGAAAGCTAAACAATATGTTGTCCAGGCTTTGGTCAGTCGGATACACTGGCTTTGAACTTTTAACTGACTTGCATCGTTGAATTGTCTTTAAAATGGACATTAATAAAAATGATTTTAAAAAAAACTAAATAAAGACCAAAGATACTTTAATATAGCTTGGCCAAGATTTCAATGTCTCAAAGAAACACTGCAAAAGACTACATTTGCTATGCTGTTTCATACATACATATATGACAATGCAGAGTAAACCTCCCCATTACCTTTAAGCAAACACGCCCTCGAATGAGAGCATAGGGAATTGGGCCATAGCTCCTTGAGTCAGAAGAATTCCTAAGGTTATCCCCTTCTAGCCACACATGGCCTTTTGGAACCTGAAAATATGGCCACACATAGAAAGAGGGCAAAAAAAAGTTTATGATGTAAACAGTTCTAGTGCACGAGAAAGAAATGAAACAAAAGGCAAAGTCGGAAACTGCTGCAGTGCTCAACTTTAACAGACGCAACTGATTTCATCTAAAGCAGTAACCCCACCCCTTACCCACAGACACCGCTACCTCCCCAGCCTCTCTTAACCTGCCTGTCCCTCTTTAACCCCGCACCGTCTTAGGAGAGGGGTCATGGGTAACGGGCGGGGAGGGGGAGAGGAGATTTAGAAGAACTTCAAACGGGGTCATTAGGCTGTTGGCTGAGATCTGAGCCCCTCTTACCCAAGGAGGGCAAAGCCAGAGAGGGGCCTGAGATAGCTGGGCAGCAAACGAGAGGGAGCAGGAGAAACAGAGAGAGCGAGCGCGAATGAGAGAGAGCTAAGCTGCGGCTAGCAGCAGTGTCCAAGGGTCTCCACCGCAGTCCGACCTGCCAGTGGGGCGGTCATCCAAGCGGTCTCTAATTCACAGTGACACCAATTATGATTAATCTCATCACTTTAGGAGAGTGGGCTTGTCAAGTCCCTAATTAAGTGCGCTGTCCCCCCTATATGTGCAGACAGGATCAACAACACATTATATTGTCATAATGGGCATCACAATCCGCGAGTCTATTTTTGTGTTGCCTAACTTTTTAACGGCAAAAGTCCTCTGGAGGAAAGAGAATAACGTGAATAAAGACACAGAATATCATCCGCACTGAGGTGATGTCACATCCTTGCCTCTGTATCCCTTATTCCCATCACCCGGCACTCTGATTAGAGTCTTCAGTCCTACTATGGGATGCTGAATTTCATTTCATATTTGATAATTGAGACAGATGATGTGACATAATCACAAGCCAGTGACATGTTGACCTAACACGAGGTAAACAACTCACTGAATAACGACGACACAAATGAATATCATTAAAGGAGTCATCTGAGAACCATATGTCAGCATGCTGGATTCTCACCATTACACCTCATTAACATGGTAACATATGCTGGCTCCCAAGCACAGGAAAAAGAAACACCACCGTTTGTCATCTGCCAAACCAGAACCCCCTGTTTCTCCACATCCTCATCTTTTTTTCCTCCAAAGCATCATCTTTGCTGCGCCCATCTTAAAGATGCAGTGACTTGTTTAGTGCCTCTTCGGAATTTGCTGAATCCACCGCACACACAAATGTAAAAATCAGTGAAAAGGCAGAAACTTTTTGCTCCCGGTTTAGACATAATTTCTCTTCTATTTCAGAAGCCAACCTAAGACACTGATCCAGACCAGCAAAATCTGCCTGACAACAGTGCTTTGTGTTTAAATCACATAGATAAACCGAAACCTGAGTAAAGACAAAAGTACTTTAAGGATCTACTGGGCAGTATTTCAGCAAAGAGGTGTGACACTTGAACCTGCTGTGCTGCGACCAGTTTGTTTATCACCATGCAAATAGTTGGTGTGTGAATAAAGGGGGAAAAATTAGCAGGTTAAGAGAAAACCTCTGAATTAAAAGGACACTGATGCAAGATAGCAGTGAAAAACAAGTGTTTTTTAAAAGAAAGAAAACTACAGTTTCAGCACAGCTAAAGAGAAGACTATGATCACGGCTTGGTTCCTTTTTGGGTACACATCTGCGATGTAATTAAGACGTCTCTCTGTCGACAGGGCGTTGATGTATGCCGCTAATTTGTCATTTTTACCACACAACAGTACCAACATGTTTGATTTTGACAAAGGTACTCTCATCAACAAACGTCATCTCAGATCAAACATATTTCCATAGATACGGCTCAACACCAGAGCTGTAGTGCTTAGAGGTGGAGCCACTTTGATCAGCTCTGCCTGTGATAGATGGCACGGAGTGCACTTGTCCTGTGGTTGCAGGTTGGGCTGACGCCAGGCATTGTGTAGCTGTCAGAGACATGTCGAGAGGAGTTGAAACAGGAGCGCCATTCACTGTGGAGGTGTGTTGTTTAACAGCCGCACCATTAAAGTGCTCATTATGTTAACATGATTGGGGTGGGGAATTATGTTATAGCTTAATACAGGAATATTGAGTTCATCTTTCACCATATTGCTCTGTCTATCTTTACTGCAGAGAACAGAATCCATGGAGGCATTTCATCTCTCGCATTTCTTGTCTCTCCATCTCTGGTATAATATTAGGGATCAAGTGTCATTGTTTTGACACAATAGCTCTGACACAGAAATTATTCCTAAAAGGTGACAGGGCAATTAGTGTGCTGTTGGATAGCTGAGGGTGGAGAGGACCTGCCTGTCTGTCAGAAAGAAAATGAGGTGTTGACAGGGTATAACACTCCCATCCAAAATTCATCTTTACAGGTCCACCAATAATGCCTCACAGAGGGAGGGGTGCAAATAAATGCTCTACTTAACTTGCAGAGTTGCAAAACCTGCTTGCACAAAGAGAAATGCTGGTTTCTGGGCCCCTCATATACACACTATATCTGTTACAGACCCTCACTGACACTGGGAAAGTATTTTTCAGGTTTATCGGATCATAATTGATTTAACAAAGGTGGCAAATTGTGTTTCAGACTTTCTTAGTAGCCTGACGTATACTGCATGCAAACTGCGGTACTAAACTGTTCTACTATGTGAATGTAAGTCAAGTCTAAACTTGACCTAGACCCAAATATAGTAGTTCTCCACCTAGTGGTAGGTTTTGGAACAAAGACTCAAAACTGATACATGTGTTGCTGCATCCTGGTAACACAAATCACAACACAGTGCACAGTGACACCATCTCTTAAAAGTTATAAATTCAATCTTCTGTATGTAGAGGCCGTCTTTGTAAAAAAAAGAAATGCTGCACGTTTCCTTTTTCATTCCAACAACAGCACTTAAAGTCCTGTGTTATGTTTGTCTGGCCAAAGTCTTTTAAATACACAATAAATTCAAAAACATGTAAGATAAAATCTTTGGTTTGCGCA
>VOQJ01007753.1:1298-16969 GCA_015052665.1 Apistogramma diplotaenia
TCTACTCAATTTTGAGCACTTAAAGCTCTTTGTACTACAAATATAATTCACCCAATCACACACACAAACACTCAGGTATTCATGAGCCCGTTTATCTTACATTCACATAGACTCTTGGATGCATCGTGGGGCAACCCAGGGTTCAGTATCTTACCCAAGGATACTTTAACACATGGACTGCAGGAGCAGGGGACTGATCCACAGACCTACTGATTGTAGAAAACCCGCTCTACCACCTGAGGCACAGCAGCACCACCACCACCACCACCCCCCCCCCTCCCCCCGGCCCCACAGTATAAAATGACAAAAGAACATACAGTATATATATTTATATATAAAGCACACATTATCAAGCATCATAAAACTGCCATGCTTACATTTGATTTGACCTTCCTTGACAAATTCCACATGCTCACCATGGCAGGGCTCAAAACGCTGTATAAACAGGGTGGATCCCGTCAGGATGACCTTTGCTTTCTGAGTGGCTCCAGCCTGTTAAACACAACAAGATCAAATCAAAAAATCTAGGGAATGGTGTTTCAGTGTGCCTCACACTGTTAGGAACAGAGTAAGGAATAGTTGGATGATCTTTAGTGAAAATGTCACTAATGCAAAGTTTGCGGTTATAGAAATAAATATGCAAATTTTGGAGATGAGTTATCAAAGCAATCGGACATATGATAGCATGGTGAATATATAAAAGCTACAAACCAATATGCCACAAGAATCCACTATATTGAGAAGAACAAGGTAATGATCATATTTTCATCATTGCTCTTTGTGTTTACTTGCCACGCAGCATAGGAACTTGACAGTTTAATACAAATCTTTTAATATAATTTATGAAACATGTCTTCATTTTGGTATCATGGAAAAGAGACAAAGGCCAGACTGTTTCTATTGTAACAACTTTAACATTAGAGCACATTTTAACAGTAAAAGACAAAGACATGGTTCATATATGGACTTTACAACGAGCAGGCTTTTAGAGAGGAGAGCATTATGAAGTGCAGCATTGTCACATGTTGCAGCTGCCTTTGGCAGTTTTGGTGTTTTTGTTTAGTTTTGTTTTTTGCAAAAATAGTGCAGTGATCAGTGTCTACAAGGCCACTGTCTCATGGGTAATCTGTGCATTTATTCTGCTACTAAAGTTGTCTTCAAAGGCTGTAGGGTCAAACCAAATAACACTGAAACACCTCATTCCATCAAGAGAAAAATAAGGCTACAAATGAGCAAACATGGAGAGAATACTGAGGTTCTAATTTCGACACATTAGCTAAATCTGCTTGGCAGTGTCTGTTTCAGCACCATGGACAGTAACTGTACTGTCCAGCACTGTCCATGGTGCTGAAACGGATAGCTCAAAGCGGTTCTGATAAAGCTATTTACTTCTTGTTCTTTTATATCTTTATGTCATTACAATGATAAGAAAGAGATCAAGAAAATGACTTAATCAAAAGAGTAAACAGTTTAAGCAAACTAGCAATCCAAACAACAAACTCACACGGGTGAATTTAAAACCTATGCCAGTGTCCCAACCAGGGCATAAGTACCATAACTATGCTCTATATGTCTTATGTGTTATTGTGCACCCTGTTTTGCACCCTGAATAGCTTTGCACCTTAATAGCAGTGTGGACTGAGGAATAAGCATGTTTTATGTGCACTCTGTGGTCCCTGCAGTGCACCTGGATGATGTTGGTCAAGTAGTCCACACACCCATTGTTGACTAAATTCAGACAGATCTCTCACAGCTTCAAAATATCTCATATTTGCCCTCCTGTTTTTTATGTTATTACAATGTATTGTTTCTGTTTAAAATATGATCTTATGTGAGTTCTAGAATATCCAGAATAAAAAGACAAAAAAAGTCAGAAAGAACAAGAGAAGGATGAGAAAACTATATTATTATTATATCAAATTCACTGTATTATACAAAATATACTTCAAAAATCATACTAATCTTATTTATAGCAAGTCTTTCATACCTTGCCTGTATAAATGGACTGGTACTTGTATAATTCTTTTCTACTCTAATTGCATACTTGAAGTGCTTTTTACTGCACTTTTATTGTAAACACCTTGTCTAATATGCATACACTCACACTCTGATGAATGCATCTCCGGGAACCTGAAATTTAGTTTTAGACTCTTTAAGACATGCAGTGTAGTGTGCTGTATCTTTATTTTACGTTTGGGATAATATTGATTTTTACATATGTGTTAAATGAAAAGAAATCTGTCTGAGACCTACATAAGTAAGTTCTATTTATCAGTGCATGCTCTGTTTCATGCCTACCATCATTTGTATCTGCATTTCGCCATTTTACTTTCCCTCCTTTACTTCTTGCAGGCTGCAGTCCGACAGCAGGATCGGCTCCTCGTGGCTCTATCTCTCGGGCCGGTAAACTATATGTGTCTTCTATAAAGCTCATCACCTAAACATCAAAGTCTCTGGGCCTCCATCTTCCTTTTTCCCCTCCCTGTTATCTCTTTCTTTCTGCCATCTAGCTGTCTCTACAATAAGACGGGCATGAAATGCAATTCATGCTGCTGAAACAAGTATTAGCTATCTCCCAGTAGAAGGCTCGACTCTAATCCACAGGCTGTTGTGATGGAGATGGGCTGTTTTAGAGTTTGTAGCAGTGGTACGATCCCTGCTGCAGGCAACAAACAGGAAACAGACTTGCCAAGAAACTCGTCCTGTTTATTGTCGCCTTCAGCATTTCAGATCGCGCTGCTGAGGTTTTCTTTTGTTCGGTTGTATTATGTAAGTGGGTTTGTTGCTGTAAAATCATTCAGGTTATGGTGTATTAATTAATTGCATAAGTTATTTTATTACTAACACATGCTTCTTAAATGATCTCTCCTCTGTTTTGTTTCACTCTGAGCTGAACTGGGCTTAATTTAACTGGTAATCAGACTATAACATTTGGGAATGGCTTCATGGGCTTTAAGAACTTGAAATAGCCATCTGTGGCTATTTAACCAATTTACTGTTTTCAGTTACTGGGGGAAAAAGCTAATACAGTTAAAGCTTGAATCTTTGATGCAGTTTAAAAGAAAGCTATAAAGCATACTTAGGTATGGAGCATGCTCAGATGGGATCAACATAAAAGAAAGCTAAGAACTGGTCGACTCAATGATTGCAAGGTGCTCAGGTCCTGGGGCTGCAAAACAAGCCCCAATCATCACCCCGCCATCTCCGTGCTTGACAGCCTTGGTTGAGTTTCTGGTTTTCAATGTGTACTATGAACAAGCATCACCATTTCAGCCTCCTATGTTCAAAGGACATTGTTCCAGAAGAAGGTTTGGTCAGAAGTAACTTTACATCTGAACCTAAGCTGTGCTGTTATGTTATTTTTAGACCAAAGAGGCTTTCTCCTGGCAACCTTTCCAAACAAGTCATACTTGTTCAGTCTTTTTCTAATTGTGCTGTCATGAACTTTAACGTTTGACATGCTAATTGAGGCCTGCATAGTCTGAGATGGGCTCTTGGGTTTTTTGCATTTGCTCTGAGCATCGCACAGTCTGACCTTGGGGTGAATTTGCCGGTACGTCCACTCCTGGGAAGATTGTGGCATTGTGTTAATGCACACCTCAGTGCTCCAGAGCAGCAAACTGTCAAAACCTCTTCTATAATAGAGGCACTCACACTTGCATTTGATTAGCAGCACCTGGCTGCTACCCTGTTAATTCCTGTGGAAGCAGTAAGGTTTTAGTTATTCTTGCATAGAGTCCTGTGAAAACGTTCTTTTTTACATGAATCTACATACGTCCAAAAAATCCAGTGCATAAACAAATATGAAACATCTGATTGTAATTGGACCATGAAAAAATATACTACAATCACTACACTATGGAAGTACATCAGGACGTTTAAAGAGCACTGACTCATGGTGTAGAAAGGTTTATGAAAGCTTCATATAGTTTAAAAGTAAACTCAGATCACAGGCGGCTGTGTGGTTGCAGCAGGTTGCCTCAAGTTCACTTGTGTGTGTGCTAAGCTGAAAAAGCTGATATGAACACTGCCTGAGTCCTTCGCATGCATCGTGTTTCAGCTCGTAGAATCTGGAGAAAACCTATCACAATTAACTCATCGCTGCCTGTGGGAAACAGAGTGCTAGATAGCTGGTTATCAGATACTTGGTTTATTAGCTGTCTGGGTGTCTTGGACTCCAAACGGAAAAAATTAGAAGTCTGTTCAGTCCTGATTAGCAACAACTGTGTTAATCCTTCATAGCAGTACGTCCTACGTGTTTATGTCATGACAGAGGAGGGAAAAAATGTCTCAATCTTTGTTTAGTTAATGGAGTGAATAGGAAAGAGGCACACCACTGACAGTGATGCCTTTTGATTAGATTAAACTGCAACAGTAGTCAGCAGCAAATGCAGTAGAAGCACATAAAGAAAAATGGAAAATTAATGAAACATAATGCATGTTACTATTTTGGCCCTGCACTGTATTATGCAAATCCAAGGTAAAGGAAAAGGTATGAAAACACTGTGTTTTCAGAGGATGAAAAGTGCTGGATGAGAGAACCTCAGCTTTTTTATGCAAATATGTATGACGTTTTTCTAAAATATGTTTTTTATGCTCTGGAGTGTGGAAACAGCACCGAAAGAGCACCCATATGCTCTCATACATGTATGGGCTATGGGCTATGGGTCCGTCCGTCCGTCCGTCCGTCCGTCCGTCCCCCTCTCATTTTCAAAGGTTATCAAATGTGGCATATTCAGTGAAGAGGCTGAGTAGTACTCCTGACTAAAACAGATGTAGCGCTGTTTATCTCTGTGTAGTGGGCAGAAGCAAAACTCACTCTGGCCCACTGATGGGGGCAAAAAGCCTTCTCATGGATGGAGCCCATTTTGGTTGTACGGTTGTGGAAGTGTTGCTAAACTTGTGGATTATTCAAACATGGGATTTATGGAATTCTTATTACAAACTGGAAAATGCAAAAAATACATAAGATTAAAACAAGACTAGATATAAAGCTTAAACCCTTTATTGGGCAAATGACTATTTTTGATCATTTCCACTTTAAATGAGGCTGCGCCTCTGTGATGATGAGAAGCATGTGGTCTTCAAGAAAAGGCCAAATGATGTATAACGTTTTAAGCCAGATGTGGCAATATTTAGAAGAAAGACTGGCAGGCTAAGGTTTCAGTGGTAGCTAGCTTGGCTAGCAAGCTGCATTGGTAATGCTAATCAGCAAAGGCCTAACAGACACATGTCTATCAAAGCAGCTACGCTCCAAACTTTACCAGTGTTAAATAAATACATAAATACTGTTTAGATGTGCCAGCTTTAAGTGGTGGACAGAAGAACTGCAGCTATCTGCAGTTCATTTTTCAGCCCTGCTTGCGGATATCAGGTTTTCCTGTGTGTAAACACAAGCTTTTGACTTGAAGAGAGTTTGTGGTTAAAAAGACAACACCTCTGCTTCTGACAGTGTTATACGAGTGCAATGCGAAACCTCTGCAGCTCTCTCATACACTTCTCAACGCTTCAGGACAATTCTCACAAAGCTCCCCGTAACACATCATAATGACACAATGACAATAATTATGACATGTATATGTCCCATTATCAGAAGCAGAACCAGGAGAGCTGAGAGGCAAACGTCATATTTTAGGTGTTTTCACATATTTTGACACATTAGACTTTTTGGCAGGAGATCAGTGTGCTTGTTAAGGTGCCTTTGCCTCTGTCTTCCCTGCTCTGAAATCACATGCTACCTTCATGTTACACACACATTCAGGGATTCATCTTAACATGTAGTTTCTCTCTCAGCACTCGCCTTGGACATCATGTGTGATGCACAGAACTTAAAGTGTACAGTGAAAACAACTTTTACTAAAACTTATTAATAAAACTTAAAAGTTTTACTCTCTGTAAAAGTCACCACACACCACTGCTTTACAGCATACAGGGATTCTAATACACTCAGATTAAAGAAAATTGTGACAAATAACTATAAGTGCAGCTGTGGTTTCACAGAGAGCTTTGCATCCAGTCAGGAAAAATGATCTAGAAACAAAAGCAATTAATCTCAAGTTATAAGATCAAGGTTGCATTAATGCAGGAAATTATTACTGCGTCTGAAAATGTCCACAACAGCATTTTTACAGTAGCTTCAGTGTATTTGTTTTACAGCAGCCAGCTTTTGTATTCATTTGTTGTCCATACTTTTGTCAGTGTTGTGCCCCAAAGTGCAGTTGCATTATCTTATGATGTTGAATAACACCAACTTACAACATAACTAAACATAAGAGACTGAATCAAGACAAGCAAATGCTCTGGAAAGTGTAAATACAAAATAAATAATTGCACAAAACCTTCAACAAGCAAAAGCAGGAATCACATGTGCATAAAAACTTGTATTATTTTTCCATTTAAGTGCAGCAATGTTGATGCTGCGTTTTATTGTGTAAAAACAGTCTGTTCGCAGCGATGAGCTGCTGGCAAATATCTTAGCAGATGAACATCTGCTGGTGGATGAAAAAAAAGAAATAAATAAATTTTAAAAAGACCACAGCACTTGGAAATTCTATTCAAAGAAGAAAATGCAGCTTGCATGAGCATCTTTCAGGCCGGGCTGAAGTTCTGAAATATTGAGCTTTTGTGGTTCGATACCTCTGCGGGTGAACCGAGCACAAACAATCGAAGATCATGAATATTTAGAAAACGTATGCTGCGGCTGACATGTAAACTCAAGAAAGTGCAGTGCACAAACAAGGCGGTAATGATGCCTTCGCACCAACGATGGAAGTCAAAAAGCCTCCCCCGTATCAGCTGGTATGTTTTGTTTCTGAACAGGTACACATGTTGTAACTGAGGGATTTGCAGATGATTGCGCTTTCAAGGGAACCTGAACAATCTGGAAGACGTCTTTCTTCTCGGTCCTGACAATTACTGTCAAATAAGGACGGTGTTGTTATCTGCGCATTCAGGTTTCAGTGCTTTCGTTCCAATGTACTGTCTGTTTAAAATTGCTACAATTACCATGCTGCCAGGGTCCTTTCATTTCACTATATCACCACCATTATCTCGTGGTGTTCAGCTGACTAGCTTATACGCATTTGTCTGAACCCAGAGCACCTCAAACATCTGAGTATCAACACCTCATGAAGTCTGACACGTTTTATGGCTATGATTTTGGTTTTAATTGAACTTAATTAAATACATTTCAGTCAATACAAGTAACTAACTCACTCATGGTCTCTGCAGAAGCTGAAACACAGCCCTGTAACGTGGCTGTCCTCTTAAAAAAACTGCCTTTTCATTCATATCTGCAGGCATGTTTTACAACCAATCCATACATTTTAAAATAAACCTCTAGTGATCATGCACAAAAGGGGGCGTGTATAAGGTGTTTGGTTTGCTCCAGCAAATCATCATGATGACTTGTTTTGTTCTGTTTACAGTGAATTTGGTTATTTTGTATTTTATTTCCAATCATGTTAGAGTAGCAAAGCTGTGACACCATGTGTGCAGTGGGTTTCAGGGTTGACGGCACCTCGGTGTCCCTGTGTGAGCACTTTTAATGTGTGGCGCTTTACATCTGCATTCTTCTTAGTGGCCACCAGAGGGAGACAACTCTGATCTCAAAAGACATTTGACTGATTTTATAAGCACAATATCTAATTTCAAGTCCTAATAACTAAAAAATGAAGTTTATGTGGTTCTCCAATATGGTCAAAAAGGAGGGATGAGAACAGCTTCACTGGTTGATGACAAGCAGTTGTTATCCGATAAGGATGCAGCGATCCTCAGTTTCTCAGTCAGACCCTAGTCAATCATGATGGCTCCAACATGACTGAGCAACAGAAATGTCCAGCTTGAAGTTTCACAACACGATTACACAACAGGTGGTTGATGCCATGATGGTTATGTCCATCTTATGTATACAGTCTATGGGATGCTACTGCAATGTGAAAGAAAAAACAAAGAGCATATTGGAGCAACTGGTTTTTTTTATATAAATATAACTTTTTTCTAACAAAAAAGGGACTTAGTAATAATGTCATTTCTCTAATATAAATAATTAAAGGTCTCTTCAGTAAGTATAAGCAGCAGTCACTATTGGAAGAAATGCAACACTTGTTTTCAACTTAAAACCGACTCTGCTGTCATATTCTTGTTCCACGAGTAAACAGAAGTTGTACATTATTTACTGATACTTTCTACTTTCTGCTTATTCATTTCTGCTACAAAAACATAAATGTTGCATGATACATTAAAAGAAGAGAAATTATAGGCAGGGGGTATCTGATGAGGGATTCTGTCTGTAGCCTCTCCTCATTTTTTCTCTTTGTTTTTAGCCTCCATGTTTCCCTTTCACTATTCTCTGAGGATAAACCACAGGAGAGACCAGCTAAGGTTGAGAAAATTCTGGTTAAGGGTTTCTGCTGGCAGTCCTTCCCATCCCTCCTTCCCTACCAACTCTTTCTTGTCTTGCAGAGTGAGGAGTCAGGCCTGACTAATTGGATTTTTGTGAGAAAGCAGAGAGAGGCTCAGGGAGGGTTGAAGGAAAGGGAGATGGATGGAGTGACAAGGAGGCAAAGTAGGGGACTGAGGTGGAAGGGGTGCACTCATGGATGTATGGATGTACATGGGAAGGATATCTCATGAGCACGTTCTCCTCTCTATACTAGGATGAGCAGAAAAAAGAAATGTGGTATTTGTCAAATCAACAGCAGCCAAAGTAGCTTTTGGTTATATGACGTGATCTTCATTGTTTAAACACAATTAGGGAGACCTCGTCATCATTTTACAAAGCTTTTTTCTAGTCTTGGCTAGAACACACACACACACACACACATCCTGTGACATAGAAAAGGATTGTTTTGAACTATAAATCATGCAAAGCTACTTTAGCAGGGTCCAGGAGCAAAGATTTGGAGCTGAGAAAGTCAATATTAGGTCCCCTTTAATCTTCTTTTTTCGGGCCATGTGAACATCACTGCAACATTCAGTCAAAGTGCATTCTCTGTCTCCCACTAAAGAGCTTTTAAATCCTCACGGTGAATATCACAGATGTGTTTAGATCCTGATTTGGCTGAGGAAAAATGTACTGGAAGTGCCACATTAAGAAGTTCTTCCATAGCTGTCGTCTCTCACTAACTGTAATTAGAGCCACAACAAATGTGCATTCTGTTGCATGACAGTGTGTATGTGCGCTCCTCTGCATGTGTCTACACCGGTTATTATAATTGGACATTAAATAAAAAAATAAAATAAAAAGCGCAGCTACGCAGATGTTTTCCACAATATAATGACCTCGCTGCTACCTACTTACAACAATCACAGGAGAACTCACTCACTTACACACACACACACGCTCGCACGCACACGCGCATAGTCGTGTAATTTTGTAAATTAAATGTCCCATTATCTGTCTCCTTGTGTTTCATTCTGTCTGATTGCAGCATGTCAAATAAGCAAACACATGCCTGCAGAAATGGATGCTGGCAGACTCCCAGACATTATGTTCGCTCATGAGTCTGCACACACGGGTTTACACCATTCGCACAGCTTAGATAGCCCTCGCTTTAGTGCTCAGAGTAATGAAGTCATTGCATAAAGTCTTTGAAGATGTTAAGGAAATCAGCTGAGACCATCCCTGTGACATGACAAAAATAGAACCGGTCACGTGCAGCTGTAAATCCGTCCTTTTGTCTGTGCATTCTCTGTTCAAAACAGATGGAGCTTCTTTTTTTAAAAAAACTTGTACACGTTGTTCTTTAGTTGCATTTATTTATATTTTTGCTTCGCACGTGAAAGGGGGGGCAACCTGGACTGTTAGCATTCCCGCATTTCCAAAATACACTTTTGCCATTCAGCCATGCAGCTGCAGGCAGAGTATTCTTCTTCTCATAAAGCCATGTTTTCAGCTGTTACAACTGCTATCTTGCACACACAAATTAGACAGCATGAACAGAAAGCTTCCCAATGACTTCAAACATGAACTGTAATGATATTTCTTTCCCGTCTGTGTTGTTTTCTGCAGCTCAACAGATGAGTAAGAAAATAATATAATGCTGGTAATTAAACAAGAAAGCTCTGAGATCTCAGTGCTTGTTGATTCTTAGCATAATTGATAGTTTTATCATCTTTGTTCGGTCTGTATCAGCTAAGATGCGGCAGATCTGAGTCCAGATTAATGGAGCGACAGCAGGTTTCCCCGTCTGTCTGCCAGCATTTCACTCGCTGCATGCTTTTTTTACACGTTGCACTTGCACTTTGAAGAAATCTGTAAATGATTTCCAGCTCGACTCGCCCCAGTGATTACAAGGTAACTCTTGCAGAAAGGTGAGGGAATTTTTTTTAAACTTGTGCCATTTGCACACCATGTTCATTCAGACTGAATAAATTTGGTTCCGCTCGGGCTCTTTTGCCTGGTGGAGAGCCGGGCTCAGTGCTTAGCTCTCCTTTAAGACCGACAAATGATATTCATACAGATTTTTAGCCGAGGCAGGTTTGGCTTTGTGGAGCTGTGTAGAGACGGCTCACTCTCCCACCTCTGCAGGAGATGAAAGGACATGTTGCTGGCAGTGTGAATGCATAGCTATGGGCCCTTCAGAAGATTGTGTCTTGTATTTCTTCAAGTATAAAATGAAATAGTAGCTCATTTATGGAAAATACTCCTGTGAAAAACAGGTCCTTTCTACAGAGAGAAATTTGAATCCTGTATCTGTCTTGTACAGGGTCCCCACAAAGAGTAAAAGTCTTTAAAGGGGACCTATTATGCGTTTCCTTTTTATCTCCCCAGGCAGGTTTTTCCAAAGCCAAAGGGTCATGCTGGCAAATGCACAGATTTAAGTCTCAGCTGTGGAACAGCAGGAGGCGCTGGCTCATATGCAGTCAACATCTCTCCTATGTAGCTTGGAGCCGGACACAGACATGCTCTAAAGGTGGTGAGTAAAATCTTAAAATCAGGAAGCCGGTGGTGAGAATCCAGGACTGAGGTCACGTGATGCCAGAGTGGCTTTTATTCATGCCAGATTCACACTGTGAATAATGTATTTTGTTGTTTGTTACTACTGGGGAAATTATACTTTCTGGTAGCGCTTTGGTACACTTTGCACCATCTGATTGCAGTCAGTACATTTGAGTAAAACTAAGCACTAAAAGAAAGGTGTAAAAAACACCTTAGTTGGAATCTAAATAAAAACTGCACACAAGCCACCTTATGGTCGCTTCGATTGGTAGCAGACTGCCGTAGTCACTTGTAGTTTGCATGAAAGATGCTGACTTGTCTGCAGACATTCACCAACTTCTCACTAAATGAAGCACAAACTGGAAATGAAGAACATTCACCTTCAAAGTAAAAGTTGGGCCTCGCTGCAGAAACCAGAGCATCTCTCTGGTCTTAATCCCATTCAGAAGCAGATTATTGCTCCAGAAAAATCACTCATTACTGCTCTGGATTCCTCCATCCTACCCAGATTGATCCCTCGGCAGGACTGTGGTTTAATGTAGAGGTGGCCAGATGGATGGAAATGCTGCATCTTCTGCGGGCTGGGCTATGCAGTTACACTCCAGACTGAACACTTTGCCTCAAAGTAAGCTAATTTTCCTTTGTGTTTTGCCAAGACAAAAGTCAGCAAACTCGGTTATTTGGGAAGTGTTTGAGGATTTCCATCCATTTATTTCCAAACATTTGGAAAATGATAGCGCGTAAATGTACAAATACTGTGTCTACACAGGATGCACTCAGGCAGATTATTGGGTTTAGCCATTTTATCTCAGCACACAACCACTGTTACTGAGACAGAAATTTCACTCAGAACCAACTGTCAGCTTCATGGAGGCCATTAAAAACTAGACATTTGTTAGCCAAACTCGGGAAGCAATCACTTTGACTCTTTAAAATAAAAAAAAAATAAAAAAAGCAGAACTCAGCGGGTCAATAACACTCTGTCCCAGCTGAAAGTGATAAGTGCCGGTGCTCCTCAAGACAGTGTGAGTTCACGAGTCCTTTTTGCACTTCATACAAATCAATGCTCAGCTAAGAGAACTGTGTTTTTAAGAACTCGGATGGTACTGCCACTTCAAGTTTGCTTCACAGGAAAGAGACTGTAAGCGTTTATCGTTCTGAAATAAAGGAGTCTGTGGACTGCTGTGATCACAGCCACTTAATTGTGAATGTAAAGGTAATAAAAGCATGGTAAAGAAATCTCTCAGCGGCAGTAAAGTTAAAGTGAAGATGACCATGAACACCGAACGTCGTCAATCACTTTATGAAAAGTGCTTGTTATCACCAACGCACATCCTGTTCTCACAATATGAACAATTGTCTTTTCTGCACCTTAAGTTTAAAAGGCTGTGCTTTGTTCAGTCAGTGCTCTCAATAGAAGTCTGTAGTGAGGACTTGGTTAGTGCCACATAACACTTATAGCTACATATTAAGTGTCATGAATTGGGGTTTGTTGTGCTTTGGTGACTGTATTGTGGTTGTACTGTTGGCAACCTGGACTTGGAGGTGCAAAACTAATTTCCTCATTGGGGACAGTAAATTATTTTCCATCCTCTTGATATTTGACTTGAAAACACATCACTTTCATGCAACAGTTCATTTCTCTTGCAGCCGTGACCGCCTTAGTGGGTTTAATGAGTTCAGACCTGCAATCCCTTTTGTGGACTTCCAGAAGACTTGATGAGATTCTTTTCATCGCCATCATCATCAAAGCAAATTGTAGCATTTTAGATCTGTATGCACATCCAGTTCCTGAGATGTGTAAAAACGGTTTCGGTGATGCTGCGTTTCGGTTCTGTTTTAGACCGGCTCTCTTAACTCTCACACACACACCCTCGTTTTTGCTCTTGTTCTCTCCACCTTCCTCTAGATTGTCTCTGCTGTAACCTTTGCCAGTCCTTTATAATGAGGAAAGAGTTTCCATGGCAACAAGTGGCCCCCAGGTACGATTGATCCTCGAGGGTCTGCAGACATCAGCGTCACTCTGTTTATTTGCGAAGTCCATCTTTAAAGACAAGTCCAGTTGGGGGTATTTATAGGGTGCCTTTATCAAACAGGTGTGTCACCAATCTGCTCACACGGCAGCAAAAGAGCCAGCAAATCAGCAGAAGGATGATTAATAAAAGATATAAAGCAAATACAAGTTCAGTACACCTGTCAGCAGACATCCACTTTGTTGTAGTGTCCTTCAGCAAAACACTGAATGCCTGAATACCAGCACACACTCCCAGCCTCCCTGACAGAAAGTGAATAGAGGAGACTATGGCTGGGGAATAAAGTCATGTTTTGCATTAGCAATACAACAAAAAGAAGAAATAAACAAAATGCTTACGCATGATGATCATGAGTAACAGACCTCCACTTAAAGGGGCTTTATACTGCTTATAAATGACACTTTCCTATTCACAGCCACTACTACTCAAAACAGTGACAGTATAGTTTCATTTGTGGCTCTTAAAGTTATATATTGGTAATTAATTTAACTAAATTAAAACAATTTTTTTAAGTATTTAAAGGATAGGAGGGGGCTAACAAAAGATTCAGGGACTTTGCACCCTAACCCACACAACAGACTTGAAGTTAAGTTAACCCATGGCTACACTGAATGCATAACATATGAGGACCTTTTTGCAAAGCAAAACAACATTATGTTCCCATTATAATTAATGTAAGTGGCTACAACGGGCATGACAGCAGTGAGCAAGCCGTGCATATGTTCTGCAAAAATTTGTTTCAGAGACGTAAAACAGACTAGTTTTCTGTCTGCCTGCTGTTAGGGGGTCGTTTTGATTGTTGGGTTTCCTCTGTAATCATTGTACAGTCTCTACCTTATAATATAAAGCGCCTTGAGGGGACTGTTTGTTTGGTGCTGTATAAATACAACTGAATATAGATTGAACTGAATGAGGGGGGGTTAAATGAATACTAAAAATTGCTTGACGCTAAAAAGCACAAGAATAAACTACAAGTGGCAAATGAGGAGTGCAAATCAAGAGGTTTGCTGGATATTCTAAGAAGATTAATGAATAATAACAGGACAATAATAGAGGCAACAGTCACAGAGGAGGAAAACAAAAACAGGAAGTAAAACTGACAACCATGTGAATCATAGAATAACTACTCAACAGCCTACCGACAAAGAAGCTCAGTTATATGACGTTAGCTATGTTAGCTGGTGTTGCTAGCTAACTCAGTTGCCAGCAGCTCCAAACTCAGTTATACCCTTGAAAGGAAGGTTATAAGCTTATCTCTTAACTTTATATATTTATAATTTATGTTATTTCCTGATTATTTTTAATTGACTAGGTTATGAGTGAATGAATGTCCAAAATACTGAAGTATTATCTCTCCTTATAAATATAAACAAGGTATTTTCAGATACTTTGGCTAACTAAACTCTTTGATCAGGTTGAATTGTTTTAATTCAACCTTACTATCCACCAGGTCACTGTTTACCATTTTACAGGGAATTCATATTCACATGTTCAAATGGAAATCTTACAATAGAAAAGTTGTGTGGTCAAATTGTATGTACAGTAAAGGTAACATCATCTAGCTGTTGAAACTGGAATTGTGTAGCATGTGGCTAACCAATTAATCCTAACCCTACCTATAACTGGTTTGCCAGTGTACAAGGGTGGATGCAAAGACTACACTGTCACAGAACTCAGTATAGACAATGCAACAGTACAGACCATTTCACAGCAGACAGCTTGACTCATCATAGCAGAAAAACTAGGACAAATAAACTAGCCATCTGAATACAAACCAGTTGCCCTTCTTGCCTGCTGTGAAAAAAATATTCATTAACACGACCTCACTTCAGTTTGTAAACATCCACACAGCCTTGAGAAGAGCTCTAATGAGACAAAACACCAATGCTGATTCATACTTGGTGGTTAAAGTAAAAAAAAATCCACAAAGTTTACAAACCTAGAAGGCTAGCATGAACTTGAATTGCTTTGATGAGATTCCACTTCCTCACATAAGAAGGGCAAGTTTCTCCAGCAACATGTCTCACTAGAAAAAGTCTGTTTTTATGTAATTGTCATGCAGCTGGTAGACGTCTGGATGTTTTCTACCTCCACAATAAGGCTCTCCTAGTTATACTGTGGCAGCTACAAGCCAATAGAAGAAGACAGGCTATCACCTGACAAGAACAGAATCAAGGTACAGGAGCTGGAATGTGCCAATCCTGGGAACAAGCCTGAAATAAAATACGGGCTCCCTGGAGTGCTGACCGCCGTCAGAGCTGGAAAAATAGGACAGCGCCTCCTCACCATCAACGTGTGGGTACACAGAAAAGAATAGAGACGGCTGTTTTGACGTCTAGCAAATGGCACATTCTGTGTGAGGAAAAGTGTGCCTTGGAACAGAGTGTGATTTGTTGAGCTTTACTGTTAATGAGTCTTAGGTTTGTCTGTTGGAAACAAGTTAGAGAACTAGATTCTCCCTCTGAGTTGCCAAATTAAACTCCGGTCGACCTGGCTGCAGACCGAATTTGTTTAAGAAATGCGCGCTTCCAGGCTGCTTGATGGACTGGTACCTCAGTTGCACACCATCTGTGCTCCAATTATCAAATAGGCTTGCTTAAGCATCCATGCAGAGTCTGTAAGACAGAGCCAATTTTTTTTTTTTTTTTTTTTTTTTTTTTTTTTTTTATTTTTTTTTTTTTTTTTTTTTTTTTTTT
>VOQJ01007782.1:11403-26944 GCA_015052665.1 Apistogramma diplotaenia
AAGTGTGGAAATCACAGGTTCTATGGGTCAGTGTGTGTGTGTGTGTGTGTGTGTGTGTGTGTGTCTGTGCGTGTGTGTGAAGAGATAGAGAGAGCGTGAAAGAGAGAGAGGTAGTGAGTAAAGCTGGTGATGGGGTGAGCAGTGTGTACCCACTGTTCCTGCAACATTGTTGCAAATGTGTGGTTCCCATAAGACACAGGGTGAAATGTGTGGGAATGTGGGTGTAATGTTGTTGATCTAACACTATAAATAGCTCTGTCAGGATGGTTCTATACCACAACTGATCAAGATGGCAACGCGATGCACTGTTCAGACGACCTTATAGTTGATACTGGAGCAGACAGAGGGTTTTGTTAGTGATGCAGAGGAAGATGTTTCAGAATATGAGGATCACATTTTGGAAAATTCAGAGTCTGACACTGAGTTTGAAGAGGAGGATGAGCATCAGCCGGCTCCAAAGCATAAAAGAGTCTCAGGACCAGTCCTTGAGCAGCCAGCCATAGCACCAGCCTGTCAGCCAGCTCCAAAATGCAAGCGAACCTCAGCCCAGCAGCTAGCCCCAGGACCAGCCCGTGAGCAGCAAACCACTGGACCAGATTGTCAGCAGCTTGCAAATGACATACGGATGTCAAAGAATGTCAGAATGTGATTCAGATGATACCAGGACCTACATGCTTGGCAATCTGTCATGCACAAGACCTCAAGTCTTCTTTTGACCTTTTTGTACCATACCCTATCAAGAAAATCATCTGAATTGCACAAATTTAGAAGGAAGCAGAGTTTTTGAAGAGAAGTGGATGTTTATGGATGAAACCAATTTGGATGCTTACCTTGGGCTTCTTATCCTTGCTGGTGTTTTCAGCTCCAAAGGGGAGGCCACAGAATCCCTGTGGGATGAAGAAACTGGCAGAGAACTTTTCCGGTCAACAATGTCTTTGAAGACTTTAAAAATAATTTCCAGTGCTATTCATTTTAATGACTGTGATGATAGACCAGCTCGACGGCAGCGAGACAAGCTAGCCTCGATCAGGACAGTGCGGGACAGGTGGGTGGCCAACCCTGGGCCCAATGTCACTGTTGATGAGCAGCTGATGCCATTTCGGGGGTCACTGCCCATTCTGGCGCTATATCCCATCTAAGCCCGCCAAGTATGGTATAAAGATTTGGACTGTCTACGATGCTGCTTCATCTTAATAACAAAATGAACAAAAACGAGTGGCATGTCCATTCATAAATGTGATTTAACAAAGGTAAAGGGAACAATTTAGCATATGTGTTGTTTCTATTACTTGCAGTTGGGATGAAGTTACTGTGGAGCTTTGCGGTGTAAAACAAATGGCGGCGGATGGCGCAGCTGCAGAGTGTGTTTGTCCTGTTCCTATGTGTTGTATAAAGCGCTTTGAGTGCTCAGTTAGAGTAGAAAAGCGCTACATAAGAACCAGTCCATTTAACATTCTTCTCGATGGAGCTTGTTGATCAGGTGGTTTGATGAAAGACTTCCTCCAGTCGTTCCCCAGTAAAGCGTTTTAATGGTGATTACAGGAACAAAAGCTGGTAGGGGCTGAACAGGTTTAATGCAGAACTTTTTATTAACAATAAATACGTTTGTACTGCAGGTCTATTTTTAGTTGCACGCCTGAGCGCTGCAGATTTGTAGATTAAACGAAGCATGGAAGCCAAAAAAAAAAAAAAATCCAGTTATTCGAGTTACTCGACGAATCGTCGGAGCCCTATAGGCAGCAGTAACTTCAATAATCACTTGTTATATCTCAGAGCATCCCTGAAGGCACAGCATGTCAAACCAGGAAGCAGTTGGGCCACAGCAGCGGAAAGCAACACCAGATGCCTCTCCTGTCAGCGAAGAACAAGAAACTGTAGCTGCAGTTTGCAGGGGCTCGCCACAATTAAACAGAAGATTTTAGATTCTAAGGTCAGAATTTGGCGTACATGCCAGGATCCAGCAAGACAGCACGCCATGTCACAAAGCTCACATCAACCCACACTGGTTTCTTGGAACATGACAGTGAGGTCACTGTGCTTCAAATGGCCTGCACAGTCATCAGATCTCAATCCAGCAGAGCACCTTTGAAATGTGGTGGAACAGAGATTCACATCACAGCTGCACAGCTCACAAATATGCAGCGACTGTGATGCTATCATGTCATTGTGGACCAGAATCGCTCAGGGATTTTCCAGCTCCTTGTTGAATCTGTGCTGCAAAGACTGTTCTGAAGGCAAAGGAAGTTCAACCTGGTTCTAGTAAGGTGTAACTAATAAACTGGCTGCTGAGTGTCAGTGGTATTTAAACCTATTATGCCAGGGCTGCTCATTTAGGTCAAAAATAATTATTTTTGGTCAGTTATTGAAATCATAATTTTTTTACATGATTATTCACTTTGGAAAAATGTTTTTTTTTTGAGATATTAAGAAGAAGAGTCTTAGGCAAATGTAGATTAGGTAGTTAACAGTGTTTTAATGAATAGAGCAACAAAGACTTTATGGTAAGGTGTCCAGGTGAAACGGGTAGGTGCACTGCAGACGATTTCTAGGAGAAATCAGAGCCAGGTAAGTTCAAATGTCAAAATATTAAAACACAAGCAGTCTAGAAATTTCTAAACTTCCCCTCGTGAGCCAAGCAACACTGCCACTTAGAGCGGAGCATAATCTGGCAGCGATTGGATGACGGCACCGGGGTTTTAAACTGCAGGGAGATAATTATAGCAAAGCAGAATGGAGCTCGATAATTGTTTTACCTCGGTTATCTTTTGAAATTATCACTGGAAATCAAAATTGTGGTTGAAAGCAAAGTTTGATTGTAATCACAATCCTGCTTTATGCACGCATAAAAGAGCTCAATCAGTAAAATACACTATGCAGAAACAATGGTGTGTCAACAATAACTCTATTATGCTTCACTGTGAGAAACAACTCGTGAATATTAATGATTTGCAGCAGCCTGTAAGCATGGATCCAGACCTCTGCACTGGCGCTATGTTGAAACTCTGACACTATGCGCACACTTGTGTGTCTGAAACTGTATCTCTGTGCCTGAAAACGTAACACTGTCAATGCTATATTTGAGTGTCCCACTAACGCTTAATAACGAAGCCAGTGAGGTCACCCAAGTACGCACCTCACCACCGCGTGCTGTCGTAAATTAGTCAGCTGACGTTCCAGCCACCACATCTTAGTTGCTTTAACATCAAACAGAAAACACCACAGAGTTTTGTAATCCGCTGGTGGCGATGACCTGAGTTCAAAGGTTCTGCTGATGTCACAGTGTGACCTCTTTCCCTGCAGGCGGGCTGGTGAATGCGGCCTGAGAGGCAGAGATTTGTTCGTTTTTCGATAATCCATGTTTGAATCAGGCGAGACGTCCCCGTTTCAGCTGGGACACTTTCACACATTGTACCAACAAGCTGCAGGTAAACACGACTGTGAGCTGAGGTGACGAATCACAAGTCCACTGCAGGGATCTGAGAAATGTCAGACAGTCACAGTCTGTTATCATGTGTTAGTGAGGGTTTATGAAACTTTTTAAAATCATGCACTTTAGTGCAGATATTGTATTGTGATATCTGTTCAGAGGGAGTCTGTGAGGCTCCACGCAGAGAGTCCTTCTTACTGTGGGATCATATCTTGCTTATTAATGACGAAATGAATGACGTCTCATTCATTGTGAAAGACAAAGAGAATGTTTGAGTAAAAACTGCTTATTTCCAGGTGAAAACAAAGAGGCTGCGCTGCCTTCATGTTCAGCTCTGTGCTGAAAAACCATTGGCAGTAATTCTGGGGGTTCGAATCAGGAAATTCCACCGACTGTCTCGATTCCAAAGTGCCTTAAAAATAGTTTTCAAGTGATCATTTTTCATCTTTTAAACTGGAATGTCATGCTTCAGTTTTTGGAGATGCAGACTCTGACCTCCTCCAGGGGACAGCTGTGGGACCGAACTGAGAAACTTTAATTGGCCTGTATTACAGCTTACTCGTCTATCTTTGTGCTAGGATCTTTGCTAGCTGGCTCTCATGGTGGCTGTTATGCTGACAGAAACGTGAACCGCGTCCCGGGAGGAGCTGGTATGTGGGCCTGAGAGAAGAGGAGTCTTGCAGACACAGCGTACTGACCAGCCGATATAGTTATTTGGATTTTGACCCTCTTTTCAGCGTTAAAGCTCCACTGCTGCTCACAGTGTTCAAGCACCATGATTGTCATTAAATATGTGACACACACATCTATGTCTTCCTCTGCTTTGAGTGAGGTTCTCATTTACTCAACATGAAGCAGCACTTTTTTAAGCCCTGCTCGTTTATAGCATGCCTCTGAGCTAGGCTTTTAAAAACTCGGTGTGCATTGCAGCCTCTGGGCTCACTCTGTCCCAGACACCATTATTTCAGCACTTCAAAATTTTGAATACCTGTGTAGCCAGCCGAGGTTCGGGTAAATCTGGGATTAAAATCTTTCTAAACCACACATCATCTTTGCTAACCTTGTATTTTGGATTGCATCACCCCAAACATTCTCTTGGCTGGTCTGAGTGTTTTAGAAACTGCTGATTTGCAGGGATTTTCCCACATAACCATCTCTAGGGTTTATAGAAAATGCTCTGAAAGAGAGAAACTATCCAGTGAGTGGCAGTTCTCTGGGTGAAAACGCCCTCATGAAGCCAGAGGTCAGAGGAGAATGGACAGACTGCTTGGAGGTGATAAGACGGCAACAGTAACTCAAATAACCACTCATTACAACCAAGACATGCAGAAGAACACCTCTGTATGCACAACATGTCAGACCATGCAGCACGTGGGCTGCAGCAGCAGGAGAATACACTGGGACCACTCTTATCAGTTACAAACAGGAAACTGGGGCTACACTTCACACAGGCTCAGCAAAACTGGACAACAGAAGATTGGAAAAATGCTGCCTGCTCTAAAGGATCCTGCAGCAACATTCGGATGACCGGGTCAGAATTTGGTAAAAAGCATCGTGAGCTGTACTAATAGTTCAGGCTGCTGCTGGTGGTGTGATGTCATCTTGGATATTTTCTTGGCTCACCAAACTATAGCAATGCTTTATATTTTAGTTTTTTGGAAATACTTCCCCTAGGGTAGACCAAGTTCCAGCTTCTGTAGATCTCAAAGCAAAATGCCAAACTTAGACAGTAAATATGGCAAATATGAGCTAACATTGACATTTTGAGCATTTTTTAGATAACCTGTGGTATGCTGTCCGTGCTGTAGATTCAAACTTGTGCTAATTTCTCTCTTTTGATGTTTTTTAAAATTTAATCCTGCACTGTGTTGAAGCGATGGCATTAAAATACATCAGCGTGGTTGCTAACCAGGTGGCATGCAGAGATTTGACCAGCTGACCAAGTGGATGTCAAGCAGATTTTCTGCAGGAGAAGATGAAAAGAAAATACAATTCGGCTCGCTGGTCTGAAGAATCATGCATATCACTCCATTTGCACACTTATGGAGAGGCTTTTCAGAAGCACACAGCACACCAAACTGCACTTAAATCTGTGGGTAGGCCGAGGCTTGCAGCTACTCACTATTTTCACTGTGGGCATTTAATGAAATAATGCAGATAGTGGAGCTGCAGTTGCTGGCAATGATCGGTGAAGCAGTGGGTTGAGACCGAGCCAGTTAAGGCTGTTTGGGCAGCTTAGCGTGTTCACTAACCTGCAGTTAATCAGGTCTTGTGCTTTGCTTTTGGGAATCCTTTGCATATGGTAACAACTTGGAAAAAACAGACTAGTTATGGATGGAGGCCTGGCAGGGGGGAGTTCTTTGTGTTCAACCCTGATGAGGAGAACGCCATGGTTGCACCCAGTTTGTTTTCACTCGGGGGGAGGGAGGGAGTGGAGGGCAGTTTCTGTGTGTTATAACTTCAGGGGTCCATTGAAGAACTTGGCACAGACAGTATGAAGACTGCGATTTAAAGGCAAAAGGAACAAACGAGGCTCTGTTTTTGGATGTGAGCAGAAACGAGTAAAATCCTGCAGGATAAGTAGAGAGTGCTGGCTTAGACTGTTTCTTTCAGCACTTTCATCCTCGCAACAGAAGCAACAGGGCATAGCTGAATGTTGTTTAGCATTTGTACTGTAAGTCATTAATTGCATTACTTAATATGCAGTAAGCAGTTTGCAGCAACCGGGTTCTCAATATAGTTTTTTTTTAAACCAAAAGTAAAATTTTAACAAATGTTTGCTTGAAAGTGTAAATTCACTTTATGAAGAACCTTTTAAACTCCTGAAAGTTTGAACATTTTCAAATTCAGTGAGAAGTGCGATGACTGGATTACTGAAATGATTAACTAAAAACAACAACTTCACAAACGTGCACAGCAGTCCTTACTTCTACTAAACATAAAACTGAAAAAAGTATTTATCCCCTTCGTGATTTCTTATTGGTTTTGCATCTTAATCTGAATATAAACAAAGATGACCAGAGTAATTACAAAATTCAAATGTAAAATAATTATTTCATTTATTATTTGTTAGAGATATCAATCCTCCTCTGTTGGCTCTATGTAAATCGTAATTGCCCCTTAAACCTAATAACTGACTGTGCCACACCTGGCAGCAAGAACGGCAATCAAGCACTTGGGATAACTGTCAGTGAGGAGGAGTTTTGGTCTCTGCAGAATTGTTTTAATTCAGCTAATTCAGTTCAGCTTTAAGCCACGAACTGATGGCCGGACTTTCTCCTTCAGGATTTTCAGGTAGAGAGCGGAAGTCGTGGTTTCTTCAGTTACGACAGGTCGAACAGGTCCTGAAGCAGCAAAGCAGCTCGAGACCGTCACACTACCACCACCATGCTTGACTGTTCCTTTGATGTTCTTTTTTTATGAAATGCTGCGGTAGTTTTACGCCAATATATAACAGGACACAAACCTCTTGTCTCAAAGTAAATGTGAGACGAGTCTTTCTGTTCATGTGGCCTTGTAGTTCTTTCACCCGGTCTCTTTCTGATTGTGAATCCTGAACTCTGACATTACCTGAGACAAACGAGGCCTGCGGTTCTTTAAATGCTGTTCTGGGTTCTTTTGTGACTTTCAGAAAGGGCTTTGTTATCCTCTCCATACTGATAGATGTCAGTGACTGTTTCTCATCTGTTCTTGAGTTTCCTTTGATTTTGTCATGATTATGCTGCTTTTTGAGATCTTTCATCCTGCTTCACTTTGTCAGACAGGTTCTATTTAAGTGATTTTCTTGATTTCTTGATGCTTAGATAGCTTTTTTTCCCCCTAATAAATGAAATCATCATTTAAAAACTTTGTCTAATATTACAATTTCTCTGATGATCTGAAACATGCAAGTAGGACAAAAATGCAAAGGATAAGAAACCCGGAAGGAGAAAATAAACTTTTTTACAGCACTGTATGTGCATCCAGTTTTTTTACTTGCATCTTGCCAAACTGTCTGCAGAGTGTTGGATCAACACTGTCATATCTGAACCTTTGGAATGAGAGTGGAGGAAACTGCTGTGTTTTCTGCTGCGTAAACAAACTCCTTTCACCCGAGCTGTGGCTGTCGCCTTTTTCATTGCCAGCGTTTTATCCCATTAATCGACAGTTTAATGTCAGCTAAGTCCCGAAATCATCGTGTTACAGTAAATCTGCAGTGATCTTCATCTATGATGCGCCCTGATCATTCCAGTGCCAACGCCAAATAGCGACGAACAGCCCGAAGCCGTTGTCACCAGCGCACTCGGCTCACGTTTCCACTGATGGTAAAGCTGGGAGCTCCAGTGTGAACGATACAGCCTGACAAACAGTTTCACAAGCTTTCCATACTCTATAACTGTTGTAGCAGCTTTCTTTCCTACTGCTTTTCGGCCTGCTCCTGCCCCCAGAGAGAAGTAAATCTTCAAACTTTCGTGACTGAATTACACCCCATTGATCAGGTTCTTTCAGCTTTCATTTGAACTTTGGTCACCTGCAGTCTAGACTCAAAGAAAGCAGAGAAACGCTGCTTTGTTAAAACATAAAATAACCTTTAAAGATCACCCATGACAGCCTGACTCACGCTGGTCTAAAGCACTGGTCACATGTTCCAAGGTTTGTATATAACACAACCCAAGGTTTTGGGTATAAGCAAAGATGTGCTGAGCATATTTGTTCAAGTGCTGTCAGTGAGGTCAGTTTTCAAGTAAATAATATGGCTGAATGAGAGGCAGGCATTTAGAAAATCATCTCAGAAATCTCAATAGATTAAACAAACAGCTGATTGAAGAACAAAGATACTAAAACCACAAGAAAGAAGTGATGCTGTCTAATAACTGAGATACATAAAACATTTTACATTAACAATATTTCTGACATTATTATACTCTTTACTGAAGACTGAGTGATCTCAAGAGCTTCACCTTCAATTCTAGAAACCAAAAGGTGGAGAGCCCAGCCCCACCCTATCATGTGATCCATTGAGGGCACCTGAATAAGGTGGTTGAGGTGCTTGGAAAGCGTAGGTGACTAACAGCTGCTGTCCTAAGCCACCACCTCTGTTCAGTGTCTTCTCGGTCCAAAATGAACATTGGCATTCTTGACGAGTGACCTTTATCCTTTAGGTGCTAAAATACAGTGGGACAACCCTTATTATGGTTTATGGAAAGAGGTTTTTGATTGTTTTTGACTAGCACCCTCTTTACAGCTGATTTCAGCGACCATTTGCCATCAATCGGGGATTGTAGATTGTTACCTAACAATCAGGGTTTGCTGGAGGATCGCTGACTGCTCTCTAGGCCTGTGTGACTGAGGCTTAAAATAGCCAGGCATGGCTAAAGCTGCAGAAATGGCACATACTTTGGTTCGGACTGAATTTTTAAACAATGCTTTAGATTCCCTTAATATCATGTGCAGATACTCGTGACTTCTAGAAGACAAACCAATTCACCTGCAGCTCTGGAGCCAAATGTGGCACTTCTGTCAATCTCTTGTGCTTTCCTGTGGCTTTAAAAAATATATATATACCATTCCTTTCATCTATCATCTGGTGTCTTAATTTTTCTATTAAAATTAGAGTTTTTTTGTTTGCATGGATGTAAACACATAAATAAGTCTTGAGTCACAGCAGGAATGGATTCCAAATCCAAAAACCAAAAAATCACAGCTGTGGAGGAAACAGTGTGTGGACAGATTTGTTTGCTCTCTGCCAGCACTGCTAGGTTACTGATATGCTTGATATGCAAACAATGCAAACAAAGACATTTGGAGAACAATCAGTGTGTTTACAGGTCTGAAGGTTGATCGCTGTTTGTAACTGAAGTAAAAAGACTTCTTTTTTATTCTTCCTTTTAGTATTTCAAAGCTCTTTTGGTCTATTATCAAAGGCTGTTTTTAATTAGATTCACTTGCAGAAACACAGGTAGGCTTCCACTCAGTTTGCTGCTCAAAGGTCAATAATGATTCTTTTGAGAGCACAGGTTGTCGACCCCTGACCTGGGCTACCTCATGACTTATCGCAACACTTTTTTTACATGGAAGTCTTCTTACAAGAATTAGTAGCAGTATTTATAGTTTCCACATGATTGCTCCCGTTGACATTGGAGAGGCCCTGACTTCTCCTGTTGCCTTATCTGATGTAAGCGCATACTTATGGCTGTAGTTCGTGAATTCCAATAAGGTATTTTTTTAAATCAAAGTGCAAATTGTGCACTTATTGGAAATGATGATAGCAGTATCTGATCATACTAACTACCACATTTAGTCCAGCCACTGACCAAACATAAGGAGCTACACCCTGAAGATGTAGTAGCTTACTAGGTTTTTGTGCATAAACTCAAACACGCAGCATTTCGGAGCCTTATACAAATGTGCTTCTATTAGCTAGCAAGTGAGAACAGAAGTAAGCAATTTGAGACAAAGGTAAACATACTTATTAAACATGAATCTGCAAGCATTTTCATTATGAACTTCTAAGCATTTTAATTAAAGTGTTGCACTGTAACTCCTGCAGACAGCAATAAAAGGAGCCACTGTTCCTTCTATTGTTGGAATACTTTTTTTATTTGTCAATATTTTCAGGAAATTAAGAAACTTGGGGAAGATGCAACAGACAGTGTGCACTTGTGAGTCTCATTTAAAAACAAAAGGCCTGTATGTCAAAACACTGCACCTCAACTTGCTGATGCCTGCACTAACATTTCCAGTTTTGTTTTGTGTGTGTGTGCACTCTGCAGGGCTTCTGGACAATGAGGACATACGCGTGATGATGCAGGGCTCCAGCATGGTGAAAGTTCGCTCTTCAAGGTGGCAGAAGAAGCGTAACCTGCAGCTGCTGGAGGATGGACTCACACTGTGGTGTGAGAGCACCAAGCGCTCCCGGAAAGCCAGAGCCCAGCAGACATGTAAGTTCGGCTGAAATCCAGCCATCGAGAGGAGAGGTGAGCTTGTTGTGAGAAAGAGTTAGGGAGGAAAAGGACTAATGTGATGAATAGATGTGAGATCAGCTGGAGAGTGGAAGCAAAATTTCATTTAAAGCAAGCAGTGAAAAAGTCCCAGCAGCAGTCCAGTAGGACCTGGGATGTGATTCAGTGCACATTGTTCAGGGTGGCTGAGCTGCTTCATCTTGGCTCTCATGCCCTCTCCCCTACTTTGCTCTTTTATTTAAGGGAGTTCTAGTCGCTCTGCTAACTGAGGAGGCCAATTATGGGATCTGTAGTGATTATGACTTACTGATTCAAGCTTATTACATTTAATATTCTCTACTGAGACGTAGACCTTTGGCTGAAGCAGACATGAGTTCTGATTGTGGTTTAATTTAGAGTAAAAGTGCAGATGAAGCGTGGTTGGCTTCAGGGTGTGGCTAACTTGTGATTGATTATTTATTTTCAGTGCTTTTAGGACTTGGACCTCCTCGAGTATTTAACGCATCTTTTGAAAAACAAATAACATAACTATAAAAGCACAATTTTCAGTAATAAAATAGTGTGTGTGTGTGTGTGTGTGTGTGTGTGTGTGTGTGTGTGTGTGCGTGTGTGTGCATGTACTAGCTATACTGGGATGTTGTGCCAAAGCGCACATGGGGAAGATGCTAATGTCTTTTAACTAGTTACTCAGGGAACGAACCGAAGGCTGTCAGCACAGTATGTAGGACACACATCTCGTCCATCACAGCATCTCCGGGTTACACCGATGGCCTAAATCACTGCAGCACAATTCCTGGAAGAGTCGGTGAAAGTAGAAAAGGAAAAAGACTTCACCACAGCATTCATTTCAGTTTTTGTAGCTAGTTTTTTTAAAATAAAAATTTGCTTTGGGGAGGCTGAAGGTGGAAAGGTTCCAGCATGCAATATGAGCTCAGTGTCTCTCCCTGTGTTGTGTTTTGTCCCTTGCTGCCTGACCTTTGGCCCTCCCATCACTGCACTGTTTGTGCTCTCCACCCTGATGTTAGAATGCAGTTTAATCCACCCCCCGCCTGCTTCGTAGAGTGGGTGGTTGGGCAGGTCTGTGGGTCGGCGAGTGTGAAGGCAGTCTTGATTGTAGCATGACAGCCATGCCACACATAGACACGGAGCGGCTGAGCTGCAGTGTAACACTCCTCGCAATGATGACAACAAGCTGCGTGAGAACAGAGTGACCACTTCAGGCACTGATAATGCCACACTGGCAGGCTGCTGAGGCCCAAATGTCTTTGTCCTGGATAAAGGTCTGACTCGGTTCCTCTTTGCTCCGCTCCGAGCACATCTCCAGGGACATCTTCAGGATTGTGTCTCATTCTCAAAAGCCCCTGGCATCAGAAACTTCCATAAAACTTCCCTTCACACTGCATGTGGATACACACACACACACACACTCATATACATGTTACTTTTACCACAGCTCTGGGAGAACCACAAAGGAGGAATGTGGAGTAATTTCGTAGAGGTGGATTGCAGAAGCTTTTATGGCCTCTAGCAAGAGAATGAGGCCATTGTCAGAGACTACTTATTGGCCAGCTGAGTGATCACACACTGCAGGCACCTCAGTGTAAACTAAGAGGAGCTTCTGTGTGTGTGTGTGTGTGTGTGTGTGTATGTATGTATATATATATATATATATATATATATATATATATATATTATATATATATATATTCAAGTAACATGTAAAAAGATCCCTGATTCAATTCCAGGAATGGACACAAATCCCTTTGGGGTTGTGTCAGGAAGGACATGGGAGCAGTCGAAAGAAGCTTCTTTGTCCTTTTCTTTACTGTGTCAAAAGCTTTTAATGACTCATAGGTCTGAACTGTGGGCAGACCAGATTCATACCCAGGCTGCACAGAGTAATGCTCTTCTTATATGTGCACAACATGCTTTGGTCCTGTCATGCTGAAATCAGCAAGACCTTGTTTATAATATTATTTCTATTCTTTTTAGGTGCGGCCCTTTGGGTGCAGAGATATTTTGGATATTATGTATCTGGCTGCTCCTTTATTTCCTGAGGGCTTCATTTGGCACAGATTTTACTCCAGATGCCCTTCCTGACACAACCCTGCCATTGGAACTGGCACTAGGACATTAGCTTGTGACTCCTGACGGGTTTTGTGTTTCCTCCTGTGAATGTGTTAGGCAAAGGTGCTAACCGCTACACTATGGAAACACAGTACACATTTTACACTGAGAAATTAGCCCCATATTTAAGAAGTGTCGTGGATGGTCTTTTTTTCTGACTTTCCTGAAAATTAATACAATTTTCATCGATGGTGCAAAAATGTGTTTTTTGTTGTTGTTTTAATCCATCCATCCATCCATCCATCCATCCATCCATCCATCCATCCATCCATCCATCCATCCATCCATCCATCCATCCATCCATCCATCCATCCATCCTTGTCCACTGTTCAGGGTCATTGTCTCATACTATAAATTAAGCCTCCAAATGATCCCAGGACTGATGCTTTAAGCACAGGGACCACAAACTGAAGGTCTGAGCCGCTGCATTCGTGTAATTTCTTGTCTGTTAAAATTAGCCTGCTGAGAAGCAGGTGTCAGGCACTTTGTTAGATGGCATTCATGATTTTCAAGCTTGACCTTTAGCTGCTTCTCGTGCATCTGTGCTCTCCCACCGAAGCTGTTTACGCATCGATATTATCACTTCTGTTCCAGTCGCAGTGACGGAGGTGGAGTGTGTGTGTGAAGGCTACCAGTCGGAGGCACTGAGGCGGCTGTCTGAGACCGTGCCGGAGAACCAGTGCTTCACGATGGTCTTCAAAGGAGGCAGAAAGAGCCTGTACTTCAAGAGCCACAGTGCAGAAGAAGCTCAGCACTGGGTGCGAGGGCTTCGAATGTTAAAGGAGCAAGTGGCCAACATGACTCAGAAGGAGAAACTGGACCAATATCCTGCCCAATTTCCAATATGGTAGAACAAATATAGTGTAGCTGAGGCAGCATTGCTATGGTGACTGACTCTGCTGTCACATGTACCATCCCACATCCACAGCATAGCTAAGGTGAGCGGTAATGACTAGATAAAAAGCCCTGTCTAAATATAGTCCAGCTACCACTCTTAATTACAATCTCTCATAGCCACGGGAAAACAGGAGTGTAGTTATCAGGTAGAGTACAAGGTCCTGCTGCTATTTTTCCTCCCTTCTTTTCTTTTCACTGTTAAATAAAACTGACAGCTCGCTATATGTGGCTATTCAAGTGCTATTCAAGTGCACTATCAACTCAATGGGCTAAAAATTGACACTGAAATTTGTGCACTCAATATGTATTTTAATTCTTGCAAGGAAGGATAGAAAGGAAAAATGCAAACCCTTTCAGTAAAAGCAGGATAAAATAAAAAAGAAACACTATGGGGGGAAAAAAGAAGTGTAGCAAAAGACAGCAATATCACACAGAACAGCACAAACTAGTTGGGTTTGTCCAAAAGCTGTCGTGTCTATGTTTTAGTCTCGTTCTATTTCTTAACTCCCCACACTTGGATCCAAGGGTACCTAAAGCGAGCAGATGAGAACCAGGACGGCAATATGAGCTACGATGAGGTCAGACGGCTGCTGCAGATGATCAACATCGACCTGAACGAGCAGCATACCCGCTGCTTATTCAAGGTCAGAGTCATGTGATGTTTTGGTACCTGCATGCTCAATATTCAGCACCACAAAATGTAGAGAAGGGAGGGAAGCACAGAGATGTAGGGTTGTTGCTTTCTAGTTAAGGAGGTATGATTTTCTTCTGACACCCTGGAGTCTAGAGTCTGTGTTCAATTACCTACCCCAGTGGCGAGCCAACTACCAGCCTCGCTTCATAGCTTTAACCTCTTCCTCCCTCTTATCCTCCCCACAATAAATCAAAAGTCATTTATTTCTTTTTTCGGGGGGATTACTGCCTGCTATGCCCCTCGGTTCTCTATTACAGCAGAATTGTTGGGATTATTCTTCTCTGTGCTGCTCCCAATATGGTCCCTCCTCAGATGACTGTGGTATTTTTTTTTTAAATATAAGTGTGCACAGCTGTGTTGAATTATTATGGAGGTGCTTCTCCCTCAGGGAGTTTGATGCACTCCCAAAATAAAAGCATACAGCCTTTGATATTTGTCTATTTTCTTCTCTGCATGTTCCGTTTCTTGACCTTTTTAAATTTAACTCACACCTCTTCTGTGCACCTCAGCGGTGTGACCGATCTCGTGATGGCCGTCTGGATCACACAGAAATCGAGGAGTTCTGCAAGGAGCTGATGAGACGGCCTGAGCTAGATGCCGTGTTTAGACACTATTCAAGTAATGGTAGTGTGCTCTCCACTGCTGAGCTGCGTGACTTCCTGGGAGACCAAGGAGAGGACGCGTCGCTGAATCATGCTCGGAGTCTTATACTCACCTATGAGCTCAATGACTGGGGTAAGTCCTAGAAGCACCCATTAAAGGATTTAAAGGAGAAACCCAAAATATTATCATATAAATACATTCTGAATGTGCTTTTCATTTCTGTCTCCTGACTGACAAAATAGTGATTTAGTCTATTCCCATAAAATGTGAGGCAGAAACCTGCTACTATGCAAAAAAGTGATCCACCTGTGAGAGTGCATGAGCCCTTTTGAATAGAATAGAATAGCCTTTATTGTCATTATACAGCTGTACAATGAAATTGAGGGCCACTCCCATTCGGTGCACAGACTAAAATACAGAGTAAATAAAAGGTTACAAGATATGTACATTAAAATAGTGGTGGTAATATGAGTATATACATATGGATTGATGTTCAGATATTGCACGTTACAGAAGTGATAGATATTGTCCGGTGTACTGCTGCAGTTAGTGTGTGTGAGAGTTCAGGGTGGTTATTGCTGTGGGAAAGAAACTGTTCCTGAGTCTGTTTGTTCTGGCTTTGATGCACCTGTAGCGCCTGCCAGAGGGCAGCAGGTCAAAGGTCAAAGCCAGGGTGTGAGCTGTCCTTGATGATGTTCTTGGCTCTGCTGAGGCAGCGGGAGGTGTAGATGTCCATCAGGGAGGGGAGAGGGCAGCCACTGATCCTCTGTGCTGTCTTGACTACCCTCTGAAGCCTCTCTCTGTCTGCCTGAGTGCAGCTGCCGTACCATACTGTGATACAGTACGTCAGCA
>VOQJ01007785.1:1400-13655 GCA_015052665.1 Apistogramma diplotaenia
TTTTACGCTATTTGGGCTTGATTTAAGCGTTTAATGTGTACTGGGTGGTGGGGGGGTGGCTGTGGGGGTACCGGGGATAATTGTGTTTAGCTGAAATGGATGAAGTTCGGCTGAATTGTTTCCTGGGCACAGTCCTGCATAGTTTAGTGGCAGAACACACTGAGATTAAAATAATTTGAAGACTTAAAAACTCATTTGTACATCGACACTTTGGTTAAAGTGTAAACATACGGTGCCATTTAGGGGCCAATCTAACTGGTTACACCTGCTTTTCCCCACTGTGATCTAATACAAATAGCTTTTAGCTAGCGGCTTTTCGCTTCTGCATTTGATATGCTTTGTTTCCTGCACTTTCACGCCTCATTTCCTCTGCATTCATGATTGTGTCTTATCTGCGCACTGGGAGAAAATTAAAACAGCACCACCGACAGCGTGGATCAGCACTGAGAACTGTTTCATGAGCACAAATGCACTGAACGGCTGCTGCTCCACAAATGCAGATAAAAAGCTGTAATAATATTGTTTTCTGTTGGTTTGCAGGGCCGCCTCACTTCTGCCCTTTCACTTGTAAGTGTGCTGCACTTGCTTTGTTAAATTGGATGTTTCTAATCACATAATGCAAGTCATATACGTTACCTTGACGCCACGCTGTCTTGTTTTGGCAGAGAAATGAAGCTCTTGGTGCTGCGTTTCAGGTCATCATCGATTCCCACGCTGCTCTGAGACAAGAGGTTCGTATTGATGGAAACTGTGCAGCTAAAGCTAATTAGGTCACTGCAGCAGCACAGACACAGCAGTGACCACCGTGGTCTTAAAAGAATAGCTACAAGTTTACCAAGTTAACGATGAAACTTTCAAAACTTCAAGCAAATATTTATGTGCAAATCAGAATTATCAGAGCGTGGACCTGCCCATGTTAGACCAGGGCACAGAGATATTTAAGACGCTGCAGCATCTCAGCGCACTGATCCAGAGTCTGAAGAAGCCGCCGGGAACCCGCGACAATCCTGCCCGAATCTGCAGAGACCTCTACAACTGTGAGCAGAAGATGCATGATGGTGAGGAAACATTTAAAGCATCATTTCTATGCACATACGCTCTCTGTTTCTGTTAGTTCTCCCGTCTTTGCTTCATGCTCAAAGGTACTTACTGGATTGATCCGAACCTCGGCTGTGCAGCTGACACCGTTGAAGTGACGTGCAACTTCACCGGCGGAGGACAAACTTGCCTCAAACCTCTCACAGTTTCCAAGGTTAGGATCTATGTTTTTGTTTCCCTCAGCCAGATAAAACATCCAGTGAAATGTGAATACATGTCACTTAGATACAGACAAGATTGGTTTGCATACTATGCAGATGGCGGCTAAGTATCAAATCCACGACTGCTGGTGTCCTTGTGAAAAACGTTCTCTCATGTTGGCTGCAGAAGGATTTCTAAAGCAGCGGAGCAGCTTGGAGCATAAGATGGGCCATGTGTGCGCGTAATGTCACTTATGCGATAAATAAAGGAGCACAGCTGCTCGATTTCTTGCTCTGTACAATAAACTCCGGCACTGTTTGGAGAGATCACAGTAGTAGCGAATGTTAAGGCGTCCCGTTTGGTCTTCAGACGCGGCCAAGTCATCGTCAAACACACAGTGAGTTGGCGAGTAAATCCTCAGGCTGAAAACACCCTTCATCCACTGGTTCCTCCGTCATTTCAGCTGCAACATGTTGCAACAAAATATCAAAAGGCACATAACAGAAATGTGGACGGATCCATTTCCTTCATAAACTCTACAATAACAGGGATAGGCAGTCATGATTAAGGTACAATCTGTGGTCCAGATCGACCTCATTCTCATTCTGTTCGTTAGAAACAATTGGTTATTTTTAATTGTAGAGTCGCAGTAACCGGTCGTTAAGCACTGCTGTCATTTAACTGCTTTTCTGAATCAGTCAATTTACTGTGTGGTCATCTTGTGCTATAAATGACAGTCTTCCAGATTCTCACTACAAAAGGTTTCAGTAAAAAAATCAACTTGCTCCGTAGTTGGACACCGGGGTGGATCGCATCCAGATGAACTTCATCCACCTCTTGAGCACTGAGGCTGTGCAGCACATCATCATCCACTGCCTCAACGTGTCCGTGTGGGCAGCAGGACCCTCCCTGCAGCCCTCACCCCGAGCTGTGAGCTTCAGGGCCTGGACGGGGGAGGAGATCGGAGGGGGCCTCCTGGAGCCGCTCATACCCAGGGACGACTGCTGGGTATGTGTTCGTTATAGCATGAAACCACACAGTGCAGCAGTGGTCGTAAATGTATTTTAATTATTGGAAGCTTGATTTGTGAATCTGTACACAGAATTAATGAAGTAAAGAGTTTATGATGAAGAGCAGAAACTTGAACAAAGTTCCCTGAAAAACACTAATGTTTTCTGTTTGTGATTAACCAAATCAGATGAACGGGTTTTTTTTTGGCTTTCTTTAGCTTTGTGAAGCATGAATATTTAATCACCTTTTAGCTCCATTCTTCAGTGCTCAACCTGACACAGTGCAGGTTCGTTTGGCCTGATGTGCCCGCGGCATAAAAAGCCGAGCAGCATTAGCCTTCCTTCCATAAACGCTGTCCCGGTTACTTTGGATAATCCACAAACCTTTTGTCAGTAATTTCTGGAAGGAGGATTTCTTTGGTAAAAAAATCATTCCAATTAAAACTTCCTCCTGACGTCGGAGGATTATCTAGAATAGGTTGCTTTTCTTTTTCAGAGCTTTGATTGGCACCGTTAAACCCTGTTGGACTGGTTCGAAAGGCAGAAATGTGGATATTTAAATGCCACTGTAACAGGGAGACCTGACTCTTTCGTGTTATTCTGTCATTATATCACATAACACAATGCAACTGTGACTTTCAGATGAAGGACGGGCACTGGCATCAGACCCATTTCATCTTCCAGAGCCAGGATCCAAACCTGCTCCCCATAGTGGATGTGCACAACCTGGTGCCCGGGGCCCACTATCACCTCGAGGTCGGACCTGTGTGCTTCTTGTAAGGAAACGTGGAGTGACGGCACGGAAGGTTTTGGACGGGGGAAAACGGCACTTTCCAAAAAACAACCAAGCCCTGATTTTTTTTTCTTTGCTCCTTCATGAAATATGCTCGGACTGCACAAGCAGGAGGGGCGCCAGAGAAAGAAGGCCTGTTGGAACTGCAGAGATAAGACTTCTGGCACTAATCAGCCTGTGGAATACAATAAGCTCCTTTTTTAAAGAGACTCGTTTGTGTGATACAAGACCTGGACGCCGCTTTTGGAAGGAAGTATTACGGCCGTCTCTCAGACCAGCTGTATCACAGTTCCTTCACGGTCTGATGCTCAAAAACTTGTCTGAACAGCAAAGTCTGCAAATTCACCAACTCTTACTTTTAATGTTTTAGGTATTATTTATACATGTATATGTACTGTATATTGTAATATAAAGTGCAATTAATGTTATTGTTACAGTGTTCAAGGATACACAGTATCAACGTCATATCACTCATTCAGGTATCGTGTGACACGCACACGCAGTCTCCAGGTAAGTTTACGGGCCTCACTGAGCTGCCACATTCATACTGCTGTGTGGGACTTTCCACGTTACGGTGGAGCAAAGACTTCTCGTGAACTGATAAGAAGCATCAAGATGCTACCTCGTTCCGCGCCTGTCATCCCACAGCAGACGAGTCGTTACCTGATGTCACCTGGCATGACACAGGTGGCGCCGCTCGTACGATAAACGCCCGTTAGCGCTCAGCGAAGCCGCGACTGTTAAAGGGAAGACTGTTACGTAACGTACAGGCCAAATTTCTTAAATATTACCATTTTCAATATTATTCTGCTTTGTCAGAACATTTATTAATCAGTGAATTTCCAGGTCAGTCATGTTTTCAGGATGTTGTTTTTGTCATTTGGGGCGTTTAACGTTCGTACTGAAATATGCAATAATGACGGTTGGTCCCACCAATCAAACAACTCAGAGGATTTTTTTATACAACACTTAACGACCGTGGTTCCAACAGTGTTTGGTCTGAACACTGAAGTCTAACATCTTATTGGTAATTCAATAAAACGTCTCAAAACTTCGCCGCTGACTTTTTCATCAAAGAAAGTGACAAAGTAAAAGCATTTACGCTGCCTTCCTGTGATGTCATGCCACTGTTATAAAGATGATTTCAGTTTTAATGCCATCAGGGGGAATCACGCAAAGCAAACAACAGGCAAACTCAAGTTTAAAGTTTTATATTAGTATATTGTTGCATCATAACATACATGGTCTTATCTGGGGCACATGGCATGACGACCACCATCGATGGGTAGGTTGACTCCAGTAATGAAGCTGGCAGCATCAGAAGCCAGGAAGGCGATGCTGTGGGCCACTTCGTCCACCTCGCCCGGCCGGCCGAGGGCGTGGGTCTGCTTACATTTAGCCAGAAACTGGTGGTGACAGAAAATAATGTGTAATGTTACATCAGGCATCTCAAACTCGCGGGCCGCTTCCGGCCACGCCCCCTACTTCCGGCCGTGAATTGGCATTAAAATATAGTTCAAATAGGCCCTTTAAGTTACTTTTTTGACATTTCACTTTCTCCTCCAATTAAGAGGGATAAGCAGAATGTCAAAAAAGTTACTTAAAGGGGCAAATTGAGCTATATTTTTAACGCCAATTCACGGCCGGAAGTGGGGGGCGTGGCCGGAAGTGGCCCGCGAGTTTGAGATGCCTGGTTACATTTTTGGTTCATTGTTAGCTGACAGTTTTAAATGCCACTGATGTAATTAGCTGAATAAATGAAACATCACCTGCACATACTGCTCCTCATTCAGTCCCGCTCTCTTGTGCACGTCTGTGATGATCACACCGGGACTGAGCACACAAAACCAGAAAGGCATCAGAATTTCAGACAATCAAAAAGCACATTAACCCGGTAAGAGCCTGCGAGCGGGACACTTCGGCTCAGCGGCACCTCACACTTCAATCAGCTCAGAGTTTTAAGCCGTGTTGACTTGTAAGTTTAGTTTATCAAGTCCATCTAATCCTAAATATGTAGGAAAAATTTAAACTCCATCACAAACAGGAGCTTCTCAGGAGGTCAAAGCAGTTTTCACACAGGAAGTTAAAGTTTGGAGAAGCGGCTCAGGAGCCCACAGTAGGCAGTCTCTTCAGAGGTTAAATTCTCTGCTTGCTTTAGAGCACGCAGGAGGAATACGATGCCCTTTCTCCCTTGTGTGGAAAACGCTTTTAATATCTGCAGTGTCTTTGAAAAGTGAAGGGCTGCAGGAAAACTGAGGCGTGAATGTGATCTTAAACATGAACCTATGCAACAATAAAACCTTTACTGCACTTACCAGACAGAGTTCACTCTAACCTGCTTTGATGCCAGCTCTGAAATAAAACAGCGGTTATGATATTAAATTCTTGGGTTCCAGTGCAAACGTTTACATTTCTGTCCACAAAAGGATAAAAAGCGACTCACCGAGTGCTGTGCAACGTGTAAACTGGTCAATGGCAGCCTTGGACATGCAGTAGGCCAGCACGCCGGGAAACTACAGAGAGAACAGTCACACTTCATGAAGATGCTTTATAGCACATAGCTTCATAAACATGCTACATAAAGATGGCGCCGTTCAAACACTGTCGGCATGCGAGTACCCACTGATCTCTGTCCGTTCACACTGGACACGTTCACGATGGAGCCTTTGGTCTGGATCAGGTGCGGTACACAAAGTTGGGTCAGGTGATACACAGATCTGTGACACATGAACTAAAATTACTTGAAATATCTTTGAATATTAAATATGAAGATATGACTTGGTATAAGCACCAGCTGCCTGGCAACAGTTAACATCCCGTCATTGTCACAACAGCAGTTTTCCACTGACGCCAGAGATGGGATGGAGATCTGTGGACTCGGGAGGCCAAGTCAACATCTCAAACTTGCTGTTGTGCTCCTCAAACAGGCAGGGCGCATTATCCCGCTGAAAGAGGCCACGCCCATCAGGGAATACTGTTCCCATGAAAGGGTGCACAAGGTCCGTAACAATGCATGTCAAAGTAACATCCAAGTGGACGGCAGGACCCAGGGTTTCCCAGCAGAGCATCACACTGCCTCTGCCAGCTAGTCTTCTGCCCTTAGTGCATCCTGGTGCCAAGTGTCACCCAACCATCCAGGTGAAGCTCCAGACCAGGCCACCTTCTATCATTGCTCTGTGGCTTCTACTCAGTCTTAAATAGATTTATTATATGCATATGATACAATTTTTTTTTTTCCCAATTTCACATCCAACCAGTGCTCTAACCAACCACTGTGTGATACCAACACATCATCATAAAGACAGGTCTCCTACCTCACATTGATGTTCATAACCTTGTCATACTGAGTCAGATCTGTTGTCTCGATGCAGCCCATTGCCAGGATACCAGCACTGTTGACCAGGACGTCCAGCCGGCCGAAGTGAGCGACAGTTTGCTCCACCGTCCTCTTCACGGTCTCCTCATCAGTCAGGTCTCCGGGAACAAGCAGCGGCTGCAGGCACACACCACCTCTCATTAAGAACACACTCTAAAATGATTTAGTCATGAAATATCATCACTGCTAACTATTCCACAGTCAGCTGCTGGCGGGATTATAACAACGTGGAAGCAGTTGGGAAAGACAGCAACTCAGCCATAAAGTGGCAGGCTGTGTTTCTTGAACATGGCAATAAGCTCAGTGCACTCAAAGTCACCAGAAGTCACTAAAGCACCTTTGGGATGGAGTTTAATGGGAGATTCACATCCTGGATGTGCAGATCACAAATCTGCAGCGACGCTGCCACGATTTCTGCAGAATATTTCCTGCATGTTTTCGAATCTATGCCAAGAAGAATCAAGGCGGTTATGATATGAAGGGAAAAAGGACTCTAATCAGGTATTATTATGTCCAGTACATGCTCGGTTATGCAGTTCTGATGTAGGCACAAACAATAAAAGCTAAATAACTTCATCTGCTCATTAAATGACCCTCAGACTGCATCACACCAGCCTCCAACAACTACATCAGAGCGCAGACATCTACACTTCCTCATCCAAGTCACGTGGAGCCGACGTGTCGTGTACCTCTGCGGCTCCACAGTCTCGGCACTGTTTGGCTACTTTGTTGAGGTTTTCCACGTCGCGGCCGTTCAGAGCCAGGACCGCTCCGAGCTTAGCGAACAGGACGCTCGTACCTGCTCCGATTCCCGAGCTGGCGCCAGTTATCAGCGTCACTTTCCCCTTCAGAGAGGACACCTGCAACACAGAACAAGTCTTAACTTGCAAAAATAAGCTGCGATTTAGTTTACATACGACAAAAAGCATAAACAAGCGCATATGAAGAACTTCGAACTTACTTTGAACGCATCACCGGTGGCCATGACTTGCCGGAGGTTCAGCGTGGAGCAAATTGTCCACTGCTGATGGCGCACTATGACGTAATCTTGGCGCTGACTGAGTTGTAGTTCAAATTAGTTTTATAGGACTACAACCTGTGAAGTGGGCGTTTCCGAAAATACTCACTTCTTTATGTAAAAGATCAAAATCCAAAAGTACATTTATTATAAAAGTTTTTATTTCTTTACACAGCGTGTTATGAAAACAAAATTAATGTCGTAGAAAGAAACACGTTTTCCTTTTGGACTAAACTGTAAATCAGTGGAGAGGAATCAGCAGGTGAATTCTGCTGCGTTCAAAGGCGTTTCAGAGTGGATTTAAAGCGCAGACGGAATAAAAGATGAACGGAGCTGAAAGGTGAAGCTGATTTCAAAGTGCCTTAAACCTGCGTTCTCTCTATTGGCCAACAGGAGGCGACTCTGGTGGTCCCTTGCTGTGACCTGAATAAACACACTGATACCTTCATGGGTTCAGCTTTATCGTTTACACGATGTTGTAAAATATGGTCCTTACTACAGTCAGAAACTAAGAAGGTATTTCCACTGATTTACAACTTATTGATCACATCCGTGATGAGTGTGTGACGTCCTCAGTCCCACATTCAGCTTCAAAACACAACTTTGAAACACTGAACTTGAGCCTTCAGAGCGAGACTTCACCAACTAAAACGGTTTAAAATGAACACAATATCTTCCGTGATTTTTTTCTTCTGACATGAAGCAAAATCAGGAACTAAACCATATCAGATAACACAGTTCAACTCAAAGTCATTTTAAAATGCAGATTTTAAAAATAAAAGAATTTTGGTAAGAAAATTTAACACTTCGTAGCTCTGCAGTCGGGGTCCAGTTTCTAGCCTGTGACAGCGAACGTCTGCTACCCAGCAAAAGGGTTGGCATGAATGGTCACATCCTTGATCCGGGTTTCAGTCAGCGGTCGGAACGTCTTTTCATTCACAGGCAGCTTCTCCAGCTCATCCAGTGTTTCCAACCCATCGATGATCCTAAATGTTAGAGAGCAACGTGTCAGCGAATGAGGCCATCTCACCTGAGCTTACAGTGACACACATTAGGTGGTGATTTAAGATCAGAACCCATCAATAACAGTCCAATCTCTCCCTCACATCACTTCACCTGTTCCTTGTACTTGTGTGAGATGCTTACTTTCCAAAAACAGTGTACTTCATGTCCAGATGAGGCTGTTTGGCATAGGTAAAGAAAAACTGGGAGCCATTCGTGTTGGGGCCATTGTTTGCCATGGAAACCACTCCTCTTACATTATGCTGAAATCAGAAGAACACAAAAACATTCCTGTAAAAGACTCGAGTAAAAACAACCAACTTAAAGCAGCTGGCTATAAGATTTACTCACTTTTAAGTGTTCACTGAACTCATCTTCAAATTTACGCCCCCATATGCTGGTTCCTCCTTTGCCTGTGCCTGGAGTTTAATGAAAAAGTAAAGATACTGTGAACAGGAAGTGAGCATATTTCTTTTTGACACTTCAGGAAACAACAGTCTCACCTGTAGGATCTCCAGTCTGAACCATGAAGCCTTTAATATTTCGGTGGAAGACGCAGCCATTGTAGAATCCACTGGCACACAAAGCCAGAAAGTTCTGTGAAATAATAATAATAATTATACTTAGAACAGCAGCAGTATTTAATATAAATTCTTCTATGCGTCATCTTTTTACAAACACTTCTAAAACCCAATCTACCATCTTCATCCTCCTCAAGCCTCGGCTATCTTCATCTGCCCGACACAAAGGTGCCTTTGGGACTCCAGACCGTAAAGAACCGTCAGAGGTGATCGCACCTATATCAGCCTCACTGCAGGCGGTATCTTTTAGAACCGTTTAAACTGTGTCACACATTTCTGACCCAGGTGCCCACGAAGAGGAATTCTGTCAGCTGTGATGGAAAACGTGCCTGAAGAAATCAGGTCAGTAAAATCTGATTTGTAATGTGGCTCCTTCAATGATTCTGCTCAACTTTAATGTCTCACTACATTATAATAGATTTTATTTCATTTTTATTGCATTGTTGTCATGTGACATAGGTCACCAGCTGACCTAAGGCCATGCATGTCTTTGGACTGTGAGAGAAACCCACACAAACACGGGGAGAACATGGAAACGCCACACAGGAAGTTCCAGACTGCATCTGAATCCAGGACCGTTTGTAACTTTGCTCACTTCCAGACAAACAAACAAAGAGCTTCTAATTTATTTATTATGGTAGTTTCATTTTAATGGAGAGAGACAGAACATCAACCAAACACATTACATAAAAGTTAAGTATTAATTTCTTCACCAGCACCATGGGCAAGACCAAAGAGCTGCCAGAGAACAGCAGGGACACGACTGTAGATCTGCACAAGGCTGCACTGGGATGTAAGACCATCAGCAAGAGGCTTGATGAGAAGGTGAAGCTACTGGTGCGATTTGGAAAAGGAAGAAATGTAAAAATACTATCAATCGCCCTTCGTCTGGAGCTCCATGTAATATCTTGTCTGATGGGAGTGAGGATGATCATGAGAAAGGTGGTGGATCGGTAAAAGCATTGGTTCTTATACTTGGAGCACTCGAAGTGCTCATACGTGTCTTAATTCACAGGTCGCAGGTAAACAGAGCGCAGTAATTCACATCAGTCAAATCACAGTAACTGGTCATAGCCTGAACTTAAAAATGAGAGTTGAGCTTTCTCTTCATCTCCCACATAGAGAGACTTAAACTAAAGCGACGCTTTTATTTGTTTAATAAAACAAACTTTGCTGTATGGAAAAGTTCCGTTAAAGCTCGGAGAGGAACGTGTGGCACCTGCCGTCGTCTTTTAAATGCAGCATAAAACTTTACCCCACAAGCCTTCGGCGTGCGCTCACAGAACAATTCGATTTTAAGTTCTCCGAGATCTGTGTGAAGAGTCACAGCCTGAAATATGGACGAGAACAACAAAAACATCATTAAGTCCAGAAAATTCTTAAGAACTTCAATTTCAAAACCCACAGTTAGCTTAGCATTTTATAGCAAACAACTACCTTACTACGTCTGCTTGACTCGTAGCCAGATAAGCTACGTGAAACATAACATTAGTTTATTTCTTTTTGACTGAAAGCGGTTGGAAACATCTACAATGAAACTCACCATTTCAAATGTTGCGTCTGTGACCAAGTGTGTCGAAGAAACGTGTCCGTGTGGGGATGGTATCCGGCGTTGAATAGTTCCGCAAGGAATTTTTAGACATTAAAAAAAATGGATCGAAATGAAAATTACTTTTCATTTTAATGGCTCGTTTCAGGTCATTTAAAGGACCCTTTGTAACTTTTGAGTGTGGTTGGCTTACTATATAATGGGCATGTAAACAGGTGACAACGTGAACCCCTGACCCCATCACTGAGGGGAAGGGCGTTTTGCTGGCATGGCTGGGATTCACTTGCCCAGTTACTGGAAACGGTCTATGCAAAATAAAATAAAATAAAATAAAATTACTGAGCGATCACCTTCAGTCTGTGATAAACATTTAGTAAAGATGGGAGTGGTATCTTCCTGAATGACAGTGGCTCTGTCCATGAGGGCCCAGGGGGTCATTGGTCATCACTAATGGCTGTCACACTTGACTAGAGGAACTATTTTGATATAATACTGCAAGTTCATTGCATTCTGTCACAATAGTTTTGGTCATGCCACTGTTTCCTCCAGTCTGACTGTAGCATATGTATCTCTGCAGCAAATATCAATCCAGCTGAATACTTATAAAAATTCTGTACTGGTATAGTTGGACAGGGCCAGTGGCGCCATAATGTGGTGGTTTACAGTACGCTGAAGGGATACTGGTTCAAATCCAGCTGGACAAATGAATCCTGCTGGGGTTGTGTCAGGAAGGGCCTGTGGACTGTGCCCTTCACCACCATCATGGAAAGTCCACAGGAGGAAATACCGTCTGAAAGGATGGTGTTTTTGTAGTGAAGCTGTTCTGGTGGCCCAGCAACACTTTCAGTAGGGTTCCAGTCGTAGTTGTGGACTAAAAGAAAAAAAAATTATTTCTCTCTTTTTGGCTCATTATACAAAGTGCCTGACTGGTGTGATTTGGCACTATATAAATTAAATTAAATTGCTGGAAAAATATTTAATGCTGGATTGGGGAAAACCCATATCCATGGAAACCAGACCTTTGTGATTTTCAACCCATCTGTGGTGATGCTATTAAGACCTGGGCAGACTTTGGCTAAAAGCAGAGCACAAAGCAGAGATGGTCATTAAGCTGGATGGCAGCTCAGCGTTTGGTGTTACAGGGTTCTTCATCATGTCGGGAGAAAATGAGCTGAAATGAAAATTCTGGGAGTTTTCAAGGTTTGCGTTTATGACCTGTTCTCCGTGCTGGTGTAAAATCCCTGAGAACAAATTAGTTCATAAAATCTTCAGTGTAAATGTCATTAGCACTACAGTGAGCGGTTTGTGCCAAAAGCCTAAAAGACACCAGGATCAGTAACACTTGTGACTGTAACTGAGAAACGCTACAAAGTAACGATTGTAAGAGGAACAAAAGACAAACATGGAACCAAAGGCTGAGTCCCATTATTTAAACATACATACAGTAAACACACGTATTCCTCACAATGAAGACACAATTCAGACATGAGATCTCTGACAAAAACACAATCGAGCTCAAATAAAGTGGTTTTTCTTTAAAACATTTGTTTTAATTCAGCAATTAATATTAAATACACCAAACCTGAAAAGAATGTATAGAAATTCAATATAAAAATGTTATCAACAGTTTAAATTAATACAAATACCAGGAATAATAATAAAAAATAGGCAATCAAAAAAATAAGTG
>VOQJ01007796.1:6557-18487 GCA_015052665.1 Apistogramma diplotaenia
AGGCGGGTGTGGTGAAAAAAAAAAAAAGAGCAAGAGATTGGGAGGAGGCTGAGGGAGGGAGGGAAAAAAAAAGAGAAAAGCCGGTCTTGGTAATTACTGAACACGATTAGGTTCTTGGGGGAACTTGTCTGGCACTGGCGGCCCTCACATGTGAGGATGCGGCAGGCAGGACCATATGGAGCGAGGCTTGTGATTGTGCTCCCTGAAGCTCGTGACCCGTCTGCTGCCGAGCCCTTGAGCTGAATGTGAAATGAGACTTGCCAGGCCTAATGTTCTACACATGCACCATTTATGCCACAAAACAAATCTGATCACTGTTAATTATGGAGTAGCTATAATCAGGAGGGGCCCCCACACCCACACACGCCGACTCACTGCATGGATACACAAATGCTCGCTCAATCACATTCGAATGCGTCTGTGGAGCGACAGCATATGTGAAAGTGATTGGACGGGCCCAAAAAAAAGTGAGGACTGCAAGGAGCAGGCTCTCGGGCTGGGTGCACTTTGTATTCAAGATAGGGATGCTTCAAAGAGTGTGTGTCTTTGTGCATAGATGGATGAGTGTGTGTTTTAACTGGCAGCGCAGTGGAAGGGGACTTAATAGAAGGACAACACACAGCGAGCGGGATTGTAGGTGCGTGTATGTTTTCCGAGTGTGTACCCAGCCCTGAGTCCTCCCACACAGCCTGTTTGACCCGGGTGTATGTGCTAGAACGAGTGAGTGTACGTCTCTGCAGCGGCACATGGCTGTGCTTCATTAATGAGGCGAGCTGTGCTACACAGAGTTTCTCATCTAATGAGAGCAGTTGAGCTTGTAAAACACACCACTGGCATCTATGTCATTAGTATGTCTCTGGGCCTGGACGTGGGCCAGCTCCAAACACCCAGCCACACACACACACACACACACGCTGACAACACTATTTACTGATAATACATACAACCTAAACTTATGTAGACAATACTATTTACCAATAACACAAACAGCACACAAAACATGAACGACTGACAGAAATTGGATTATCATTTATCAGAATACAATTAAGGATTAACACAATATTTTCACACCAAGAGGTTGAATATGGAAAAACAGGGATGTGTAAATACAACCATATGGATGCACTAAATTTTAACCTACTCTTGCGGGGGTCCTGCCTGTTGAGTTAAAGGAAAGGCATTCTGCTTAATGGTTCTGTCACCGGACAACAGTGGTTGCGGTGACCAATTGCTCTCCCAGAGGTTGACGATGTTGCACACTCAACCTCGGAACAAGTACTTTCAATCATCTTGTGGAAGTCAACCAGTCACCAAACAGTCGTGGCACGACTCAGACCGACTGCAGCTACTTTCAGACAGTGGTGAAGGGTTTCAAATGCCATCTGATTTCTGACCGCAGATTGCAGACTCGATGCAATCAATCTGAGTCAGTCTGCGCTGACCTCTTTGTGCAATAGGGAACATTACTCACCTGGGTGCCAACTGGTGATATTCTGGTTGTGCTTTTGTATAACAGCATGGTTGGACGCTGAACCATACTGATTTCCATCTCACTGTCTTTGCGAATGGTCACAGACCTGGTCCCTGTCCTCAACGATCATTGTTGGCAAAGAGATCCCAAATTCATTGCACACATTCACAATATTTTTGGTTGTGTCACAGTCTCTCAAACACTGTTTTCTATGGTGGCCTTGAGAGATCAAATGCACTGTAGCCTAAGAGTTGTGTGCAAAAGCGCACACAACTCAACAAAAGTGGAACAAAACAACTGAGACAGGAAAGAAAAGAAAGAAAGAAAGAAAGAAAGGAAGCTCCCAAAACAACAGAACTGTTTCTGGGGAGATAATAACATGACGGAACAGCTGCTGAAGTGACAAGCTAATAGTATCCGGCTAACAGCAAACATGTACCTACAGTATTTGTGTGCGATTAAAACACAAACTGACTTGCATCTTTTCCTCCTTCACAACACTGAAGAATCCTCCGCTTCCTTTAAGTGTCTCAGTGCAGTCCTTTGCATTGTTATAGTGTCATTTACTCAGCTTCCAGAAACAATTTGGTTGTGTTTGGTGAGATTTTTTTTCCCCCACTTTTATTCAACTTCTTAGTTTTCCTTAAAATGTGACTGTATCATATGTGACAACAAAATACATTCTCTTGAGGTACAATGATGAGCATTCAAGGTTAAATTCATAAATGAGCTAAATCCCACCTTCTTTCAATTGGACCTTTATACTTATTAGGTGCAGCAACATCATAGCAACTGTCTGTCTGTGTACTGTATTACTGTATTACATTACAACTCGGTTTAGCTTCTTTGTTTGGGAAGCACCACCCTCAGCAGTCATGAAGTGATGACTGTAGGACATCAAATTGTTCTGAAAATCCAAAAACATACTGCATAAGGAATCTGATATGACAGACTGTATTGTAGTCCTTAGTCCTAGTACTATTTCACAGAGCAGTAAAAACTCGAGTCCTGCACAGTGCTGAAAAACACAGAACTAAAAAAATACAATAGCGAGAGCCCGTCGATGACACACGAAACTCATCCCTGCATTTCCTGACTGTCTGTTTAGCTTTCAGCTGAAAACCGATTCCATGTTTCTTTACAGCATTACGTTTTGATCATTTTCAGTTGATGACTGCCATTAATGATGATGATGATCAAAAGGAATGCCTCACGAAAGCCAAAGGTGACCTGACAAAAACGGTGGGTGTATAAATTTATGCAAGTGTGTGCGCGTGTGTTTCACTAGCATTTTAATTATACATCTAAAAGTGTTTAAATTAGCCAACATAAATAAAAGCCCAGGAGCAGATGCTAAAAAATTATCTCAGCAAGATAAGGGAGATGCAGCGTGTGGGGTTCTTTCAATTTATTAAAAAACGGGGGCGAGGGGGGGGTCTTTAAATGTTGTTTCTGTGCCTCTGGCTCGGTCTATGAAAACTATATGAGACTTTACTGCATTTCACGTATCATTATAATAAAGCTACATTCAAATGTATGGACAGACTTTTTTTTTTAAAGCACAGGTGTTACATTAACATTAGCGCTGCTCTGCTAAGTGTCCCAGTGAGATGATGAGACAAACTGAAGCAAACAAAAAAAAAAACACCAAACCAGCCAAAATTAATTCAGCCAACATTAATTTCATTATTTATACTTGCAGTGCTCCTTCTGTGACATGTATAAATATATTTTCTAAATAGGCTGTTAGAAAAAAGTTGCAGTAAACACGTGAAAAGACACAGGTGCTTCTTCAAATTATATTTAGACCAAACTTTCCTGGATTGAATGTGCATGCTTTTCTCTTTCCAGTGTTGATGAGAGAATAACCACTGCTTTGAATGACTGCCCATACAATTAACAGCTTACCACTCATTTACTGCGGTGATGATTCCAGAAAGCCTGAGGTCTGCTGCGGATTCTAATGTTGGTCTTTAATCACAGCTCAGCTCTGATAGTAGCCAAACTCGAACTAAACTACTGTAAACACAACGATGCGGTTAGACACTTCTGAATAATGGAACGTTCGGTCTAGCTAGTTTTTGTGTCCGCTCGTGCTCTCCGTCCAGATTGCGGCGGTGACCACAGAACCTGGCAACCCAAACCTCCCTAACCTGGCAATTTGCTCAGACAGCAGCTCGTTGTGCGCGGGGGTCATCCAGGTGCCTGATGATTAGCCAGGCCCTACAGCTACAAGATCAGGGCGTCGCGCCATCTACAGCCTGACATGGAGATGTTTTAACCAGTTTCTAAGTTCAAACACTTCAAATGCACACACACACACACACACACACACACACACACACATTGGGCAAGTACCAAAGCACAGGAGCAATTAGTTGATTTGTTGATTGACTAAAAATGGTGGCGATCTATCTAAACTACACACACACACACACACACACACACAAAAACATGTGGTATAGAAAAAAGATTAATGGATATTTTATTTGTGTGTCAACTGATAAATTACAAAAAAGAGAGTTAACAGTCTTATCTAATGAAGGTGAACTTGTATAATGAGTGCAGACGGTGTAGCATTATCTAACCAGAAACCAGCATGATTAACATCACCTGACAGCTGGGCCGGGCGGTGTGCTCACGCCGCACATCGTCCACATTTGTTAAAAGTCCTGTTCAGCTTCCTGTAAAGAGTTAACTTTGCATAAGACAAGAGAGAACGCACAATCTTGGAGCGCAGCATGGAAGTGTAACACACAATAGGTGTTATTCCTCTCACCCACCCCTCCTCCTTTATCCCCACCCCCACCAAAACCACTGCGGGTGGGGTGTTCAAAGCCGTCGCTCCGGTCCATATTCAAATGAGCGCTGTGTCTCCCCCCTGTGCTCCTGTTGCGATCAGCACTTTGATCACCTCCAATGGTAACTTCCACCAAAACATTTAAAATTAAAATCAAATCTGCCTTAACAACCCGAGCATTTGAATTTAACAGGTGTTCGGGAGGAAGTTGTTACAGAATTTGCGATTATGTGCTCGGATACACACACACACGCGCGCGCGCAACATCAGTCAAACACACAAGCATGCAGGCACAGACGTACGCACGTGTACAACCTGTCAGTGAAATTAGAGAGTGGGAAACAGAAAGCCCTCCTGACTGAGTGCTATACCTTGGGATACCTGATCTGTTCACTTTGATGTCAGTAGGTAAGAAAGTTAAAGAAACAAATCAGCCAGGCAGCCGCTACATGTGTTCAGTAAACAAAAGTTATCATTTATTCTTAGCTTTGGTTATATACATCATCTTTTTCTAATTAGTTCCCAACCCTGCAAATGTGTGAGAGCGATTTTTTTTCACTCTGACCTGAGTGGTACTTGGCTGAAATTGTTTAGGAGTTCCTCATGCTGCGAACATGGTACATGCCATAAACAAAAAACAAACAAACAAAACATCTGCATATATGAGAGGACCCGAGGTTTCCCAGCAGCCTTGCTGCGCTGTAACGACATGATCGATGTTACTCACGTCACTGGCCACTGATTTTAATGCTGTGGCCAGCCAGTGTATGTGCCCACACTAAACACACAGAGCACTAACTGCATCTACCCTAAATGTAGTATTAATTACTGTGGGAACACTACAGTACTGTATTTAATTACTGACTAAATGATCCATTTATATTTTAGCGCTGGTTAAATTAAGAGGGTTAAGTGAGACAGGTTCATTGTAACTCACTTAACATTTGAACTGATATCTTCTAACTTGCACAGTCTGGGAGCACCACTTTCAGAAAATCGGCCAATCAAATTAACAAATTAAACGCTGCGGAGGCACAAACATTTCTCAGCTGCTGCAAAAATATTATCTTGTGCTCCATCAGCTAGAGTTATTCGAAGGAGGAAAATGAAACGGCACTCACAGAGCGGAAGAGACTGAGAGACTCCTTAAAATGTCAAGTGGCGTGCCCGAGAAATGTTGATGGAATAAAGCGTCTCAAGAGGACAAGATGTTACTTTTTCCCTAACTAAGTGTTTGACACTGCGTGGTCTACCGCCTATCATCATGTCATTAGCAGTTATTAAAGGCCTCGTTCGCCTTGGGGTGACGGTTCAAAGGTACGACGCTGAAGCCGGACTCCCGCTGACTGACAGATGTAGAACTCTAACTCTAACATCATCTTCAAGAACATTACTGAGCTCCAATTAAATCACCTCTCCGCACCTCTTACCTGGCTTTGCTGTCTGACCTTAGAGTGTTAAAAGGACTTCCACTTACTTGGATGGGAGGGGAGAAAGAAGACATATAAAGTATGCTATTCAGAGAGTGAACGTGTGCCTACGACGGGCAGTGAGAGAAGATCAGATAGCGGACATAAAAGACACTGGTGCTCAGAGAGATGGATAGATCAAGGGTGAACTTGAGCAATATCAAACGAATGAGTCTGAGTTAAAGACCACCACCACGGGCCGTGCTGGGGCCAGTCAGTTATTACTGTGCCTGCAGGTCCACCTCCACACTGCCATCTCTGTACCTTGGGACAATTACATACTAACCCCAGACAAGTAACAGACACAATTATCAAACTATTATGTGTTTATTACTCCAAGAAAAAGAGAACTGTAATGTTCAGAGAACTGTAAGCATGCACATTCTGCTGCTCTTACTCACACAAATACATATCAAAAGACTGGCAGCTTCTCTAGCAGAGAAGGCATACTTGCTAGCCTAAGAGGTTTTTATGCACTTTATCATTAACTCTAAAAAAAAAAGAGGGCAAGAGGAGATGGTGCAGACTGAGAATAGTGCTTACCTTAAAGTTGGTTTGTTTGTGTGGTGAGGGGTAGAGGGCTGCTTGCTGAGGCCGCTGCTGCTGCTGAACCTGTATTTGCTCCTGTTCCTGCTGCTTTAGCTCGGCTTGGAGTTCTAAGATGTGCTGGTCTTTCTGCGCCAGCTGGCCGCACAGCTCCTGGTGACTCTGACGGAGCTGGGCCTCGCCAGACACGAGAGCCTGGTAGCACTGACTCAACTCCTTGTATAGCTGTCAGCAAATATAAATGAGACAGAGAGGCTTAAAAGGCGAGCAAGACGTAAGAGAAGGGTCAGGTCAAATGGAGGAAAATGACTTAAAACGCTTATTATGTGACATTAAGACTGTCTTATTTGCAATAATGGAAAAAATAACATCACCTAAAATAATCAAAATAGGGAAAAGAAGCGGATAATAACATCTGTCTAAAATGATTTATGTTCGCAAGACGTCTTTCTCTGTGACTCCTCCGTGTGCATGGCACCGTAGTTACAAACCCATTCACAGTAACAGGATACTTTGAGAAAAAGCGGTTTTCTGGCAGGCGTAAAATAATTGGAGGTTACAGCTAGCTTGGAAACGAATCACCACAGTGGGTGAGGCCCGAGTGGCGCGCGATGAAGAGGCTCTAACACTGATGAGTTTGAGGTTCGGCATGTGTGTGTGTGTGTGTGTGTACTTGTGAGTACCTGCTGATAGGAGGTAGTGTCAGCAGAGTGAGCCTCTTCTTGGTTCCGCAGAACTCGCTGTGTGTCGAGGTTGAGTCCTTCCAGCTGCTTAATCAGGTGGCTCTGCTCTGCTGCATGCTCTGTGCTCCGTCTGTACAGGGTCTGCACTTCTGCAAAATCACGACTACACACACACGCCTTACGTGTTATACAAAGTCATAGAGCACACAACAATAATGTGTTGCCTGCATTAAATATTGTGGATTTAGTTTGTTTCAATCAGCATTTTTTAATTTTACTCAAGCTGAGAAACACAAAGGTCGTTTACTGACGTTATTAAAGTAACTATTTAAAAATCAAAAAAGCCCGAGAACCTGAATGAGTTCAGCTTTAAAATAATGTGTTATAGATGCAAAAGTATAACTTCTGAAGAATTTCTGACTCAAATTCATTTAGTCTTCAATCCAGTCAGTAGAAATTCCACATAGAAACACACTAACAATAAACACATAATGCCTGCATTGTCATTGCAATATAGTGCAATAACATTCATAAACTTGCATGCACATTACATTATTGTAAAGCATCTATGACAGCGGTACGTGCTGTTTTCCTTTGTTTGTCAACAGTGGCTGAATTTCTCAACATACCAACAGTCATCAGCATCAAAAAGGTCATTTCCATCTTGTTTTGTATCCTCCGATGGAATTACCACAAAGCGCTTCTCAAACTTATGAGGAAATCTTTAATCACCCTGCTAAATCCACGAGAATAGCCTATAGCCCCGGTGTGACTGACATGTCAGAGCACCTCTGGCATTAAAACAGAAAAGTAGTTAAAAAAGGTTGAGATTACCACTAAGGCTCCTACAGTTCTCACAGTTTTTATCATATCGACTAAAGCTTAGCCAAAGCCTGCCCTGTTTCCCTCTTCTCTCCCTTTTAAAGCATATCCACTATGCAGGGCTTATCAAGTGGCTTTAGGTGAGCCAGAGTGGAAGAAATCTGTGTCACCCCCAAGCCTCACAGCCAAGAAAGCAATATACTCACTCCTCCATGCAGTAACCCATGTAAAGTGAGGCATACATACACAGAAGAGGCCAGAATAATGCTTGAACTAATGAAATGACCCATAAATATCACCTATTAGGGTTTGGTTGTTACTTCAGGTGTACAGCTTACCAAAGCCCATCAAGTTGCTGCTCTTTTGCTGCTAACTCCAAGTCTTTGGAAGAAAGCTGGGCTTCTAGGCTGCTACTGCGGCTCTGCGAGGCAGACAGCTCCTCACAGGCACCGTGCAGTTTCTCCTCCAGCTCCTGGTGGAGAAGATAAATAACAGTAACTTTGTAGAACATTGAGAAATATAAAGAAATAATATGAAAATTGAAAAAGTAAAGTGTTTCAAGAAATATTAGTATTGCAAGTCAGCTTTTTAATGTGTGAGTCCTCAACCTAAGGCAGACCAGTATGGTTAAATTTACTTAATCTGAAATAATTCACTTAATAAAAGTGGCAGAACAAGCTGAAACTTGAAACTTGGTCTTAGTTCTTCACCCTGAGCTACTGAGGCACTTTTAAGAAATCAGTCACAATTTTTGACTGTCCCACTTTGGATGCTTTTCATAGGATAATCTCTCTGAAAATACACATTTCTGAGGGTGCAGCTTCTGTGTTGTCTCTTAGTATTACAGCTTTCCCTTAATTTAAAGAAACCATTAGAGCCCAGCAGGTGAAATAACTACAAACAAGCACAGGTCACCAAATCCTGAATTTATCCGATGCTAAATTAATCAGTGAGTGACAATTACAATTAAATGGCATGAAAAATGCTGCAAGAGATGACAAAATCAAGCAATCATATTTGTTTCGTGGATGGACGGGTTGTTCACATCCAGGAGTGCCTGAATCAGTAAGTTTGCAGCAGCTTTGTAGCCATGTGTCCGCAGAATTTTCTTCACTTTAAGAAAACACTTTAACTATGCAGGTGTATCTTATCGGTGCGTGCAGGTCTGCGTTAAGAGAGAAGTTCCTGAACAACTCTTTGCCGTGTCAAATAAACTGGCACGAGGTATCCCCTGCGCATCCAGTAGTTTTCATGACCGTGTTTCAAATCAGTGTGTGATACAAAAAAAAAAAAAAGATCAAACAGGTGGAGTGTCTCAGGCTGTGATGGATGTGCATATACTACTCACTGGGCTCATCCCATCCAAGAGTAATTACTCTGCAGCTCTAACTTATTCAAGACTTTCAGTCTGATTCCATTTGACTAGGGGAGCAATATGCTTCAAAATGATTAGTCGATAAGGAAGGGGAGGAATGCGAGGCTGAGAATTTAGAATCTACGAAATATGATCTGAAATGTAAAAAAAAATAAAAAATTTCAAGGACTGATTTGATTGGTTGAATGTTTACACAATAACGCAGCGAACATGTATTTCTCATGTTCATATGAGATGAGAAGCACTGATCCATAATGATGATTGGAGCAATGGCCAGAAAATGACTGAAAATGACTTGCTTGCATCGGGAGAATGGATAATACAAAGTACTAAAGTACTACAACCACAAACTCTTGAACCAACTGGCCAACAGCTTCACAGAAACGCCTTCCTTTCACTTATGGTCAGCTTAATTATTTTTTTTGTCTCACCGCAACCTAGGACGATCTGTCTGCCCTACGTTAAATCATAATTTTGTCCTTCCTTTGAATATTTAATTCTGTGCTTTGCTTCAGAGATCTTTTTATATTCACAAGCTGAAGATGAAAGGATGTGAGGGATCAGAAAGTTCAAGGTGTGTGTGAGTGCCTTTCTATGTGCGTGGACTTGTCCCCACGTTCATACCTTTATTCTTGTCTGAGCAGCATCCCTCTGTTCTCGTTGGCTGCTGGCCTGCCTCTGCTTCTCCTCCAGGTCAGCTTGCAGGGCGGCGCAGCGGGAAGTTAATCCCTCTTTCTCCTTCTCTAGAGCCTGCACCACCTGCCGCTCCTCCTCCTCTTTCCTCCTACATTTTGTCTTCATTTCCTGAATAAGGAAGGTGTGTGTGTGTGTGTGTGTGTGTGTGTGTGAGGAGGAGAATTGGGGAAGGGTCAACAGGGCCAAATAAACAACAGTGACGAAGGAAGAGAAAAAGAAAAAGTAGCATTTCAAACTGAGAAAATGTAAAAAGAAAGCTGGAAAGATACAAAAAGAGAAGCAACCCATGGGGTTGAGGCTGAAATGAATATGTAAACAGTGGACCAGCTTTTCTGCGGGAGCCCACTGCATGGGTTGCTGATTGGCCAAGGTCACCTGTGCTGTATGACTGGGCCCACGCGGCCAGGCTCCGGCTGGCGTTGGCCGAGCCAGGCTGCAAGGACTGGGCTCACGTAGGTACAGGGGCCAGTCTGTCAGCCTTAATGACAGGCTCCTAATGAGAATGGTGCTGACTACAAAACCCATTAGACTCAACCTAGGTCTCCTTTGATGTTGTCCCCCACGATTTCTCACCACGAGACCCCACCAAGACTGTGTAAGGACCATTCCTTTATCAATTAATCATAGCCGTGTCCCATCTAAGCATAATTAGGGGGAAGCCACACCATCACATGCACATTATTCACTTTCCCCCAGTGAAGGAGGCATTAAGTATTTATCTGCAAGTTAACAACCTGCTTTTCTCTGGCTCCCTCTTTCTTTCTCACATGCAGACTTTCCAGCTGTTAAGCATTCTCTGTTGTCAGTAGCAGGAAAGTAAGCTGAAAGGGTGAGTCAGAGTGAGGGTGGAGACCGGCGAAGAAGACACAAAGACACTGAGATTGTGTTCAAGAAGGCTGAACAATCCTCTTTCTCTTCTAAATGATTCAAGCCCCCGAGGCTACAGCCACGGGGGACGTGTCGTTTTCGCCGCTGCACAGAAAAGAGACTTTTGCAATCAGAGGCCCCGACTGCCACAGAAAATTTGTTCCACCAACCTCAAGTTCCTGACTCTTATTGACCAGTTGCTCACTCAGAGCTGTCAGCTCCTTCTTCATTAAATCACTCTCGCCCCCCCCTGTCGTCCTCCTTTGTAAAAAGCAGTTAATCTCCCGCTGCTGCCCGGTCACTTTCTGTGGCAGGCAGAGTGACACAGGGGGAAAAAAAGATAACACCGTAAGAAAGAGGGGAAAAATAAAACTATAGGTCACATTAGGCATGTCATTTAAAAAAAACGTTTTTAATCCTGTTGTAACAAAATAAGGCTGCGACCTTTATATTTACATTCATAATAACTTGGGTGTTAATTAAGGATTTATTCATAAGGTCTATAAAACATCAGTGAACGCTCGTCGGAATTTCCTGGAGCTTAAGGTCGTGCCATTGAGCGTCTTGTTTTGTCTAAGCAGCGGTCCAAAACCCAAAAGGTATTCAGTGCACAGAGACGAGAAGATTGGAAAAGTCAGCAGTTTTCCACATTTCACTTAAATGACCCCAAACAAAAACATTATCAACATAGTTATCGATTAATTTTCTGTCAACTGACTAATCAATCAGAGTACTAAATGCTGCAGCTTTAATCACATGCGCTAGGGTAATGAAATGACCACCCACTTTTGATGTTGGTATATGTTTACTTCATGCTTTTTGGCAGCCTTTATGGCCTTAGTGGGAGGAGGCTGGCTTCTTAGCACTGCATCAGCTGGGGTTTGGCATTGGCTGGTAATCCACAGTCTTCTGTGGGTACACCCTCCTCTCAAATAACACTGTGCTCTGGGATGCAATTAATTGCCATGTTGAGGGAAATCGCTCCGATATATAGAGATAGTGGATTTAACGTTCCCTGCTACTTCTAGCTTGCTGTGCTAAGAACAGTGAGGCTTTAATAGATTTATACCGGAGTGGAGAAAATAAATTCTAACGCTGATAATGAGATAGGGAGGAACAGTTTGAACCCTGGTAACACTCAACTGATAGAAAAGTAAAAAAAAAAAAAAAAAAAAAAAAAAAGGGGGGGGGATACTTAAAA